>VUQG01025086.1:7064-19206 GCA_015106755.1 Etia nguti | reverse complement strand
TTTCTAAACGGCAGATCGGCTGATCGCAGTGGTAGCCCGCATCAGCTGATTGCTTAGCTGATACCCATTTAAGCGCCAGTCTGGTTAATTTCACATAGCACATGCTATTAAAGCTGGTTCAGCCAGCCCACACGTTGCTGTCCATATGCATGCTGCTTTGCAACCCCACTCCACCCTGTCATGCTCTGTCTGACTTAATCAGAGAGACTATGTTGGCAAATACAAATTACTGTATGTGGAATGGATTCTTTTAGGTAAGGTGGTGCTGACTGAATTGCACTCAGGCATCCAGGTGAATATTTCACGCTAGACCTGAGAGGTGTGTTGGACTCTCTAGACACTAGAGCTGTTCCTCCTTTAAATCATCTTATAATATATGTACCAGTAGGCCTACCTAAGAACAACTGCTCCTTTCTTGTTATTCTCATTTTCAGTGGATATTATTTTTGGACTCCCATCTAACTCGACAGTACGGGGTGGACTGAGTCAGTTTTTCCCTCGATACTACAGGTGCAAAGGGTAACATTTTCACGGCGGTTTAGCACAGAATGACCACATTATATGTGTGGGAGTCGTACAGGGTAGTTCAATACCAGTGATTCAACGATTAGTAGGTGCCAATATTTCTGGCTCTCTAAACTCGGACCAACGAAACTGATGGATCCCACATCATTTGCATACAAAAGAGCATGACTGCGAGCACTTTTGTGGTGCCATATCGGGGTTATTTTAAGAATATAACTGAATAATGAATATCTGACATGTGGCTTTCTCATCCACCAGACAAATTTCTTTTTTTTCACCTGTCTTTCAGAGGTTCATGCGAACCTTCACATGTCACGTGCACTGATCTCTAGCATTAGAAGACTCAAAGCATCACCACACCATCATGTTTCTACACAAGCGTATCTTGAACTGCACTCCACCTGCCACCCCATGCATGTTCATCTCGCTTCTGCTGGTTCTCCTCCCGGGAGTCACCCGTTTCTCCCATGGCAGCAGCGATGATGACATCGGCAGCAGCCCAGGCAACTGCTCCAGTGATGACAACTGCTCCGAGGGCGTGGTACTGCCCATGTGGAACCCCCAGAACCCCGCAGTGGGTGACAAGGTGGCACGTGCCATTGTTTACTTTGCCGCTCTCATATACATGTTCCTGGGCATGTCCATCATCGCCGACCGGTTCATGTCTTCTATCGAGGTCATCACCTCTCAAGAAAAGGAGATCACCATCAAGAAGCCTAATGGTGAGACGACGACAACGACTGTGCGCATCTGGAATGAGACGGTCTCCAACCTGACCCTGATGGCCCTGGGCTCCTCGGCACCAGAGATCCTGCTGTCTGTCATCGAAGTAGTCGGCCATAACTTTGAAGCGGGAGCTCTCGGTCCCAGCACCATCGTGGGCAGTGCTGCTTTCAACATGTTCATCATCATCGCCATCTGTGTCTATGTGGTGCCGGAAAATGAAACCCGCAAGATAAAACACCTGCGGGTGTTTTTTGTCACCGCAGCCTGGAGCGTGTTCGCTTACATCTGGCTGTATCTCATCCTGTCTGTGTTTTCCCCTGGAGAAGTGCATGTCTGGGAAGCAGTCCTGACCTTCCTCTTCTTCCCCCTGTGCGTGCTGCAAGCCTGGATCGCAGACCGCCGCCTGCTTTTCTACAAGTACGTCCACAAGCGCTACCGAGCTGACAAGACCCGCGGCATTATCATCGAGTCAGAGGGAGATGCCATGTTCACTAAAATGGACTTGGAGATGGATGGACAGGGGGTGAACTCTCACACTCACCCCAAAGAGGCTCTGGATGGGATGCTGGAGGGGGTGGAGGAAGGTGGTGGGATGAGCGCGGAACAAGATCAAGAAGAAGAGGCCCGCAGGGAGATGGCTCGTACTCTAAAAGAGCTAAAACAGAGGCACCCAGATAAGGACATGGAGCAGCTCATCGAGATGGCCAACTATCAAGTGCTGGTCCAGCAGCAGAAGAGCCGGGCCTTTTATCGCATTCAAGCCACGCGCATGATGATTGGAGCTGGGAACATCCTGAAAAAGCATGCAGCTGACCAGGCCAGGAAGGTGGTGAGCTGTCACGAGGCCAGCGGGCAAGAGGAAGATCCTAACACCATCTACCTGCAGTTTGAAAACTCTCATTACCAGTGCTTTGAGAACTGCGGCTCACTAAAGCTGACCGTGAGTCGGCACGGAGGAGAAAGTGGCTGCACTGTTAAGGTGAGAGGGGAAAGTACAAATATTGCAAATGCTCAAGGTCAATTTTAAATCACCTTTAACTGCCTGAGGCATAAAGTATTAATATTTCAGCTTTTTTATTACAATTCCAGCCACTACATATTTGATGAAGTTTTTTTTTTTCCCCTACACAGGTGGACTACCGGACAGAGGACGGGACTGCCAATGCAGGCTCAGACTACGAGTTTGCTGAGGGCACTTTGGTCTTCAAGCCTGGCGAGACAACCAAAGAGTTCACTGTTGGCGTGATCGACGATGACATTTTTGAAGAGGACGAGCACTTCTACGTACGCCTCAGCAACCCGCGCATCGTGCACAGAGCCGAGGTCGCAATCCTGGAGCCGAGCTCCATCACCTCCAGCAACAGCATGATGGGCCTCTCCTCCCATATTCCTCCAAAGGCGGCCCTGGGCAATCCTCACATCGCCACCGTCACCATCTACGACGACGACCACGCTGGCATCTTTACGTTTGAGAGCAACTCCACGAGGGTCAGCGAGAGCGTTGGCAACATGCAGGTGAAGGTTCACAGGACATCAGGGGCAAGGGGAAAAGTGGCTGTGCCCTACCACACTGTCGAGGGGACCGCCAAAGCAGGGGAGGACTACGAAGAGGTGTCCGGCAAGCTGGAGTTTCAGAATGATGAGACCATGTGAGTGCCAGTTCCTCTTGTTCATCACTTGATTAAACATCACCACCCACACATTGGTACATTAAACTGTCCTGCTAGATTACTGTAAGTTATCTATTCTGGTAACGGATGAAAGGCCTATTTTTATGACTCACAGATACGTTTGCTCGGTGAAGTTTAGCTCTTTTCGCAAGGACGATGTGGGAGGATAAGAGGATATAATTGTGCCGCAGATAATGAAAGATCGTGGAGATTTAAAAGAACAAGAAAAAGGAGGAGAAGAGGAAGACAAAACCCAGAAACGGTTTCCTGTGAATGAATTAAATGCAGCCTATTGGGATTTCTGTGGAAGTTCTGTGGAAGCTCATTGTAATGCACAACACTAAAGACTTCCCTGCGGAAAACAAAGGAAGCATGCGAGCGACAGAGTAGAAGAGGGGGGGAAAAATCAGACAGGTGACTTGCACGGCAGCTACTAAAACAGGTGCATGACTGGAGCCCGTGTGGTTATTTCAGCTAAAGCATTCGTGGATGCGCCAGCAGAGAGGAGGAGAGAAAAAGATGAGGGAGGCAGAGTGCAGAGAGCGAGGGAGTGAGAGAGCGCTGAAAGAGTGATGTTTTTCAAGCTTTTCTTTCTTTCTTTTTTTTTTCACTTGAACGCTGTTTGAAAGGGCTGGCTGAATGATGAGTACACTTGTAGTGTTTGCTTTATGACGAGATGAGCAAAAGACCTGGCAGTTACACAGAACGGTTATGTTTTGTTTTTTTTTAATTTCTTGCTTAAAAAAAAGAAAGAAAATGCCCTCAACCGTACCGAGCTCATTGCAAAATGATTTACTGCACGGCAAAGGACGAAACAAAGGAATCAAATGTGTCAGATGCATCCGTCTGTGCAAGGCTCGTGCGTAGGTGTATTGTGTAGGTTGGCCGAGTGGGAGGAAAGGCAGGTGAATACATGGTGTCAAAGAAAACGCAGATCTCCCTGTTTGTCTTTCTTTTTTTTCTTTTTTTTGCCTCGCAGCGCAGGTGAAATTTGATTATATACTGGTCTGTTTTTAGCAGTTTTCTCGTGCACAATCTATGCTTTCTCTCCTTTTTACGCATTAGTCTATGTGTATAATTAAGGCTGTATTAGAGTGCTGAATCCACTTTAAACCCACATCAAGCAACATGTCGCTCCAAAGGGGAACTAAAAAGAGCTTCTTGAGCATCCAAAGCAATTAAAGAGAGTGAAGAGGGGTTAAACGGGTCCCAAAAGTTCCCCTCATAGCGCAGTCAGCTACAGAGGCTGCAGTTAATGAGTCAATAGTGTATAACAATGTGAAATGAGAGGCAGGCAGCTGGCATCTGCATTCAAATGGAGACTGAGCAGTAGATAGAATCCTCACCTACCGAGCTAAGACTGTGCTCATCAGACTGTAGAAAGCTGACAGCGACACAAGCATCTGTACACTTCATAATATCTGGAGTCATGCTTCCCTCAACAGTCGACGTGCACCAGGGGGGAGGACCTGGGGGGGATGACTGTGGAGAGCAGGATCCAGTGGGGCAGGACAGTTTGTTATCAGAAAACAGATGAAAAGAAAACCCAGACCCAGCAGAAAAAAAATGCCAAAGCAGTGTTCAGCTACTCCTGTCCTCCTCGGAATAGCAAGCGAGGACTTAAAGGGGAATGCGGGAGTACTTTGATCATAGGTGGGAAAGGTTTGACTCAGATCTTGAATCGAAATTGCCAGGTCGAGCAGCTGACTTATCTTTTAAGCTGAATCTAAATTAGTTTTCTAATATTACTGCTCGAAATGCGCTCATCTCGGCGTGCCACCCGAAGCTGTTAATGTTTGACTCTGATGCTGAGCCAAAAGTTCACCACTTTTGGAGAGCTTAAGTCGAAGACTGCCAGGCCAGATTGTGCTCCTCTTTACGCTGTTTGTGAATTCTTTATGCCAGTCAGTCCCGTTAAAAGATGTAGGTGAAACAGCATCACCATGTGTCATCTTGAAGCGTCACCGTCGTTGTATGCGTCTATTTGTTTCTCCGAGCATATAAACTCACACCCTCTCTGTGTTAAATGCACGTCTGCGCTCATTACTGCTCAGCAGGCTGCCAAAGTTCATCTTTCAAAACCGAGCTGGCTTTTCATACCCAAGTGTTTCCCCGGTTGTTCGCGACAAAGAGATGACACTCGGCAACGGTCCTCTGGGCACCTCTGTGTGTTTGCGTGTTTGTTACAGGGTCTCAAGCTTTGTGTGTCTTTGTGCTTGTGTACATCTGTCTTCCCCCGTCAATATTTGAGCATGCAGAGGAGCAAAAGAGGAAGCCAAGTTTTTAAGCTTTTGACGTGGAGCCAGGAGGAGCGGTTTAAAATCTAGGCATGCATATAAATAATAATTTACCATTGAAATTCTGCGCTGCAGTAAATAAATTATGATGTACAGACACAAACCTCTGAGCCAAAATAAACAAGCTGACATCAAGCGCCATTTTACATTCTGTGTTTATGGATTAGAGGAAGATCTGCAATAGACCCTTTGATGCTTGTATGTAGCATAATCTCATATCTGTTCTCGTTAGTGCCTCAAAATGTGCGTCTCTATGCACTAGTTGAGTCTGAAGTGGATAATGGGGGTAGTTACATAAGCTAAGATAAAAGAGATGGAAGGGGATCACTTTTGAAAAAAAATCAATACACTGATATTTTTTATCTCTCGCGCCTGAGTTACTCGAGCTCGATGACATACTGAACTTCCTGAAAGACACGCAGATTCAGGGCTGGGTAACATTAACACAAAACATTTCTCATATCATTTGCTTCTTCTGCACACTCATCAAAGGGGAAGTGGACATGTGCTCATTTTAAGTAGCGCTGATTCTTGTGTTCATAGCAAGCAAATTCTTTGTATAATTACAGTATGCTTTTTAAAGTCCTGGCATGGTATTATGATGGCAGTTCTGCAGGTATTACAAATGGCTCTGCAAACCCATTTTTACATATTGTAGCTGTGTAATGTAACCTGGAGGTAGCATCAAAAATATGTGGAAAAACCAGCCATGTCGGCTACTCTTGTTTGTGTTTGGGCTGTTAGCCTTTAGCTTAGCAACTGCTGCAAAGAAGACAGAAGCCATAATTTACAAATAACTTTTTTATGGCATTTTTCCTTTATTGATAAGAAAGTGTAGACGGCATACAGGAAAACAGGAATTGCTCTGGGGCGGACTCAGACCCCTGCCATAACCTCTGGCATGCAGCTTCTTTATAAATCCTCATTAAAAAGAATAAAAACATCCAACTGCAGTTATTGCTTATCCTGTCCCTTCAAATCAACTTTTCAAGTAGCCGCAGAGCTAATCCCAGATTAGCCTTGCTGCTTACATGTCACAAAGGACGGCATTGTTTGTCAATCAGTGCACCAACATAATTCACTGTGAAATTTCTTGACTTTTCAGTGGATAACTTTACAGTGCAGACATTTGTGATCCCCAGAGGATGAACCTGAATGACATTTCTTTGAGCATCGGCAGTGGGACAAAGATTACTTATCCTGTGAAACATCTCAATGTGTTTTGTACTGGTTTCAAATATTGTACAGACAGACAGTCATGGTTCTCAGAGGATGGATCCTAACGGCTTTGATGGCCTAATGTTTTCTCTTGTGCTGATATGAGGTTAACATTTGTAGCTTTGAGTGTAATATCTCTGCAATTAGTGCTATGAAATTAGGTCCACCAGTTAATGCTTATCTCTAGAGGAACAGTAATCAAGTGATAGCATCCCTCAGGTCAAAATCCTTTCCAAAGCCAACCGTGCTTTATGTTTATTGCAAATTAGCAAGTGAACATACTAAATTGAGATAGCGAACATGTTACACAGTGCACCTGAGGAGAATCAGCGTGTTGTCCTGCTGACATTAACATTTACCACTGAGCTTAAATTCAGGGGAGCAGCTAACATGGCTGCAGGGTAGAAATGAATTTCAAATTCTCCTCGTCCCACTTGTCTCTCCCTGTGCCTATTAGTTCAGACCATTCTCCATTATGTTGCCACACATTTTTGCAAGTACAAGTTATCAGTGGTGGAATAATTTGTTATTATCAATGTCAAAATGGGTTTCTTTCTGTATAAATTTTCTCTACATAATAACCCAACAACACAGTGGAGACACAGTAATGTAATGTAATGCAGCTGCTTTCTGTTTATAATGAGCTACACTGCAGCCTCTCTGGAGCTGGCTGAGATTCAATATCTTGCTCAAGGACACTTCAGCACTGTAGGCAGATGCTGACATGCCACGTTGATTCATGGCTCTTTAAATGAACAGAGGTGCCAGGTCCAGCTGTGGGTTTTGACACACTGTCATACATTCACTCGGTCTCCTTGCTGGCTTAATTTTTGTCAGGGTCTCGGGAGGGCAGGAGCTTTTTTTTTTTTTTCTTTTTCTTTTTTTCACAGCAGGCAGAGGGTAGAAATTAGAGACACTCTCTCTGGCTACAGAGTGAACACAGTCATACCTGTGGGCAGTTTGGAGTCTCCGGTCCTCATGGCTTACTGTATATGCCTCTGGATTGTGGGAGGAAACTGGAGCATCCTTAAGGAACCGACAAAAAATGTGGAGGAGAGGGAACCTCCAAATAAAAACAGAACTACTTTAAGAGTCACAGATGATATGTATGATGCTTTATTTCTGTAGGTGACAATTACAACCACAGAACCATACCCCAACCCCCTTTTTCTCATTTCTCTGGTTAAGCCAAACTAATCCTGATAATTAATTTACAAACAAGGCATACTTTTTTTTTTAACATACTCTCAGTAAATGTGAGACAACTGTAAAAAAAAAAAGCCAGGCAGATGGAGAGCAGATTACGGTTGTTGCAGATGGAGCAGAGATCAATCTTTAGAATGCACGCAATATTGTCTGTGTGACAGAAGCAATAGGAGGTTTATACCGCTGCAGCTACTCAGAAACTTTCCCAGGAATGGAGCCAACCAGGCAGCAGAGATGGCTGATGGCTCCGCAGTGTAATGTGATATGGAGCAAGCCAAGGATTTACAGTGTTGATAAAATCCAATTGTGTCTGTAATAATCAGAGTTTACATTGACCTGTGGCGACAGGGCTCATAAAGCAGGACTGTGTGCTGTTTAGAAAATGTATTTTTAAACTGAACATTTTAAACTCAAGTGCATGGAGGAAATTTTAAAGGACCACAAATTTTAAAAGATAGCTTTACATTTTGGGAAATGTGCTAAAATAAAAAAGAACAACCATGATTTGGCAGGGAGTCCTGTTCGTTATAAGTAACTGGCCCAGCATGAATATGTAATGTACAGTTGTGGTCAAAAGTTTACATACTTACCATGACAAAAATTAGGGCTATGCTTAAAAGCCACACAAACATGAGACAGAATTATGTCAGAATAAGGCCAGAAGCTTGTTGATGGTTACCGAAAACATCTTGTTGAAGTGCAACATGCTAAGGGACATTTAACCAAATATTAACGGGGGATATGATGCTTTTGATACTGTGTGGTTTAAAAATATCTAATACGAATATAAATTCAAACCCAATTCTTTTTTCTTTTTTCTTTTCTTTTTTGCAACTCATTAAAGATGTGTGCTGTACAATCATTTCACCCTGGACAAAGAACAGTTCAAAAAATCATTAAAAGCCCAAAAGTATAATGAAGTTCATATAAAATGATGAGTATCTGTAAGCTTTGGACCATAACTGTAACTTTGTTTAGGATGTAACCTCTTCATCTTAGGCTGAAATCCACAAACTTACATTTTTACATCTAAACTTAAGTGAGAGCTGTAGCCTGGGCTCAGCTAGGCTAGCTGTTTCCCCCTCCATCCAGACTATGTGCTAAGAACCCTTCAGTCTAACAAACGTGACTTTGGATTCAGGGAGCAAACTGCAACACCAGGACAAAAACTCAGTAGGCACAGGGGAAAAAACGCAAATTCTACACAGAAATGTAGCAGCATACATTCTTGCTGCAGGTCAGAGGTGCTAACAACAGAACCACTGTGCGCATGAAAATTAAAAATCTGAAATATGTTCTTAAGCTTTGGGCTTTTAGGGCATTTGAAAAGATTCTGCAACTTTCAAACTCTGGTGGTACCATTTTCTTTGAAGAACTGAAGCATAAATTTGGCTTGAATAGAGTTTATTCTGTGTGTTAGACCCCCCCCCATCTCCACCGCACACACACACACACACACACACACCTGACAAATTGCTGTTTAAGAAAAAGTATCATGTCAGAATGATATAATCTGGTGACATCCTGTGCATCAGAGGCTTCACATTATAAGCAAGCTGCATAGAGAAAAAAGATCTGGAAACTGAAATCTCAACAGAGAAAAAGAAATCAGCTCATGCTGGAGCTCAAAGGAATATACTCGTGCCTCTCTCCTCCTGCCAAGTTAAATTACTATAATAAAAATCTACCAGACATATACACTACATGCTTAGAGAGCAGCAGAACATTGTTTCACTGTGAAGAAAGTTGTGTGGAGGTCAGAGTGGGATGTGGGAAAATTATTTCAAATTAATTCAGTTAAATTAAATTCTATGAAACCCGAAGCTATTTCTAGTGTTCACTGTTTGGATCTAGAAGGGTAAAAATGAACAGGCACTGATCGCTTGTTTTTTATGGTATGGCAGGCTGCTACACACTGACTGTGAATTGCAATATTGGTGCTTTCAAATAACTTAATGACTTCCTGTGTTTGTAGCTCTTATGTCAGGACATTCTCCTCATCTCTGCCTCCAGCAGCCGTTGAGATTGCTGTGTGTTACACCAGGCTAACACAGACTTTGTGGCAGCATATACGTCTTTGCCACCAATCTACACCTAGCGACAGCAAACAACCTACCACACACACCAACCAGCCAGGGGGATACACATTTTTCTCTGGTGACCAGTGGTTGCCAGATGGTTGCAGACTGGGGTGCAGACCTGCAGGACTGGAGCTGTAGCAATAATTAAATCTTCCATTCGTAACTGTCTTGTCTTTGGCAAGCACTGCTTGTTGTTTAGCCACTCTGTTTTGCTCATCCTCCAGCTCTTTGTTAATTATTAGCTTTCATTGATGCCATTGTCAATCATTTTTATTTCTTTTTTCTTTTTACAATTTTCGTTTCTTGTTGTTACTGTTAAAATATATATTTATATGTTTGCTAGTAGTTGAAAACTGTACAAATTTCAGTATCAGGCACATGTGTAAACTGGATAAGTCATCAAGGCAGTCAGCTAAAATAAAAAAATAAATAAATAATGAGCCTTACGAGCACTGGGCTCGTTGTTTGGTGCTGCCTTCAGTGCCTCGCGTGTTATCCCCTCACAGAGCCAACCACCGCGGAGCCTTTTTATCACGTTACTGTGTTGTCTTTTTGTTTGTGCTACTAATGCGTTTGAAATATTAACAAAGGTATTATTGAATCAAGTAAAATATATTTAAACAAATTTAAAAAGAGAGAGAGAACTACTTTACACGAAGGACCAACTCACCAAAACTAAGAAAGCAGGAGAACTAATCTAACCACAGCTGTGTTTTTTTTATTCTGTTTTGAAAAGTCACTTTTGATTTTCTTGCGTTTTGCATTATCACCCACCTCTTTTTGTCTGAAATCAGTGCAAATGAGCTTCAAACTGTGGCAGCAGTTTAGATTTAGACTGCCAGCTAATCAGCCCGATGCATTAAATGAACCCGGTCCCCTGCTGCTTCTCGACAGCCTTTAATTTCTCGTTTGAATTTTAGTGGAAAATGTAAATGTTCGTCTGTATATTCTGCTTATTTAGGTGCGCTACGGCAAGACAGACAGTGTCTGCCTAAAATGTGATGTAATGTCAAAATGGCTGCTACATTAGCACAATCCACAGCAGCAGAGCCTTCACATTTTATTTCAAGGCCTCAGCACGGCGATTCAAAGCAAACATACCATGCACACAAACTCTTTTGTTGCTGTTGCAAGGTCTCCAGGCTGCGATTCACGTTGCTCCCACTGGCATGACTTAGCCTGACATTAGACAGCCAATGACGTACCGTTGCTGTTTAAAATAAACTTCCTCTTCCTCAGCAAGCAAAAGCTCTTCATGCGTGTTGTCAAACCCTGAGTGTATATGTGTAGACAGAAATAGACAGCCACCCACATATCATTAGGGAGATGGAGGGAGAGGGAGAGAGAGAGACTGGCTGTGACAGTGTGGGCGAACGAAGAGGGCTGAAGAAAATATGTCGGTCACAGTTTGACAAAGCAGCCTCACGTTTGTGAGCTCTCGGATTTAAGAGCACAAACTAAATATACATATATAAATATATATATGTGTGTCTTAGCATGAGTCCCTGTGTAGATAGGTGATGCTTAATTTCCACAGAGACAAAGGTAATAATTCAATTCCCTATGACTTCTAACTTGAGTGTGTGGGAGGGGTGTGGGCTACTTCACTTTAGTTGTGCTCTAATGGAATTAATGGTGCAGAAAGAGTCCGCCCTCTTGTGGGGTGTTAGGAAAATTTATATTTTAGTCTTTTTTTTTCTACATAGTGTTCGGCAGCGCATGATATTTGTCAATTTGAGGAAAATGTTGAGCTTCCACGTTCTTATCTAACAGATCTGTTTCATGATTCACTGTGTAGGCAGTCTACCTCTTAGCTACTCTGGTTTTATTTGAATGCGTACGAAAGCATAGTCTCAGCATTGGAAGCTGCTCTTACCTGCCTGGGATCTATTTTGAGTGTGTTTAGATAACAGAGGGTTACTGCAGGTTGACTCATACGGGCAGCTACTTTTATTTCCCCTAAACAAAGCTAATCCGCTTCTCCTTGTTCCCCTGACCCCTTCGACCTTTAGGAAATTGCTGAATGTGAAGATCATTGATGATGAGGAGTACGAGAAAAACAAGACATTCACAATTGTGTTGGAGGAGCCCATTCTGCTGGAGGTGGGACAGAGACACGGTGAGTGGATGACATCACTGTGTGCTACATGTGCAGAGTCATATGTCACTCTATTTGGTGGCTTGAGATAAATGTGTACACTTTCCATTATATTTTATTGAAATACTTGGACTAATACAGATTAAACCTTATAGCACAACTAATCTCAAATTTCCTCATCAGGCCTTATTCATGAAGACTGAAAGTTTAATTGATGCACTTAAAAATTGCTCAGGGTTCGAGTAAAAATGTCATCAATGTTATTTTTGAGAACTTTTACAGTTAATAACTCAATTCAGTTTTATGTATATAGTGAAACAA
>VUQG01025082.1:25776-42228 GCA_015106755.1 Etia nguti | reverse complement strand
AGTATTTTGTCTCGCGTCAATTATATTGTCAGTTATATCGTTATCACAAATTTTAAAATATATATCGTGATAAATATTTTTGGCCATATTGCCCTGCCCTAGTGCCGCCATTGTTGGAAACTGGAATTGGCTGGGCCGCGCTATGAATTCTGGGATAGGTTGGGCCACGAAGGATACTCCCAACCCATCCTTTAGATTTGGGGAAATGAAGGACGCATTTGTCGGCCACATTTGGAGCAGCCTTCAAATTGGGACAGCCTTCGTCGCCTGGCTGTGACGTAATCGGTCTATTAATGCGGCCTGCGAATGATGCAGCCTAGGTTTTGGGACACAGCTAGAGAATCACATGTGCACTTTGCTAACCACACTAGCTAGCTAATGCTAGCATTAGCAGGTAACTCCTCCAAATACAGTCAGAGAAAACCCAAGATGAGGCCAGTTTAGATCCCAAGCTTGGAGCATTTTAACTGTAGCCCTCAAACCAATGAGGGGCTTCACAGAGGCTACATTTGCAGATGTCACCTTCCAGGATATGCAATGTCTGTCAAACAGACTCTAACCAGCACAAAAACAAAATAGCGGTTCAAAGGCTAACCACATACAGTACTGTTCAATTTTCTTTTCATTAGTTCATGCAGAGCACAAAGCGAAGGCTTGTTTCATAATGGAGTTTGGACAGCAAACTATTCTCGTCTCCTGTTTCTGCCGCTGTTCCTTATTTCTGCCTTTCATTACATTCCTCTCCCTCTCTCTCTCTCTTCTCTCAGACACTTCTTGTCAATAGTGTCTTTCATCTCCTGCCCAGCCATGATTACAGTGGCCCAGATGACGATGCTGTTGCCTGTCCCATCAGGACAATAAACCCAGTGTTAGCATCTTGGACACATAAAAAAATGTGAACATATAACACACACATACAGTACGCGGTCAAAAGCATTTCTAAACCCTATCACAGACCTCATTGACTTCATCGTGCCGTATACCCTCACACACATAAACTTAAGTGACATAAAACGGACCTTCCCACATGCAGACAGGCACCGCACGTGCATTTTAACATAATATACAAACACTTTAAGAGAAAGGAGAAGACTTGCTTGCTATACTAAATGACGAGATAAGAACGCGCGGTTATTTTTGAACATTTTTGTCTCACCTTCTCTGATGTACTTTACACATTCTATTAATAAGTGAAAACCACATAGCACACGTGAACTCTGTGGCCGTATTGCTTCAATAGCCAGCAGAGCTGAGTGCTGATGATTACAGGCGCTGTTTGACTAAACTGGGACAAAGAGATGAGAGGAAAGAGGAACACATGAACTGAAAAACACAAGGTAGTGATTTGAAAGTCTTTTCTTTTATGTTGGAATTAGATCAAAAGAAGAAAATAGCAGTTATTAAGAGGCAAATTTGCTAGAAATGTGAATGTGGATTCACAAATGATGAAAGAAAAAGAAAAAAGCCTAAAAAATGGGACAGAGTAAACTGATAGGAAACCAATTTTTCTTCCTTTGTTGCCTCCCAATTCATGTCTCTGTCTGTCTTTTATATGATTATTGTATTTTGTGCATGTTTATTTTTCACAGATTTACATTTTACAACTTTGATTTTTGCACTTATTTTTAGATGTAGGCTGCACATGTCTGTTTACATGTGTCATTTTATCTTATACTCCTTTGTGAAGTGTCCTTGGGTTTCTTGAAAAGCACTATAGAATTCTAAATTATTATTATTATTATCATTATTATTAGCCTGTGGTAAAATCTTTCAATAACTTGTCAAAACCTTTTTCTATTACTTTATCAGTCTCCAGTATCGTTGTGGAGGAATTTTGCCCTCTCTTCTCAACAATGTTGCTTCATTTCATTGAAGTTTGTTGGTATTCATTTATGCACCGCTCTCTTAACTGAAATGCTCACCAGCATTTCAGTCAGGTTGAGGTCTGGACTTTGACTGAGCCATTGCAGCACCTTGTTTCTTTTCTTTTTTAACCATTCTGTTGAGGATTTGCTGATGTGCTTAGAACCATTGTCCCGTTGACTAGGGCAGGGCGATATGGCCAAAAATATTTATCACGATATATATTTGAAAATTTGCGATAACGATATAACTGATGTGAGACAAAATACTTTACAACTCCACAACTTTATTAGTGCAAAAAACCCATTAATGTATTTTCACTTAAACAAGCAGCTGTTTTTACAGGGAGGACTTGTTGCTTTCTGCTTCTGCGACGACAGCCCGCTTGCATGTTCTACCAAAAATTGTGCTTTGGTGTGTATCTGACGGACGAAAACCAAACCAGTTCCACACCACTGAAGTTGGCACCATTTTTACTAACCAATTCTGGTTCATCTGTTTCATTCAACGATCCGCTTTCGCCCTTCTCATTCTACATCGCCCCCATGCTTTTTCCGCCATGTGCGTATGAAAACAAAGGCACTGCGCATGCGCGTTTTACCCGTATTCTATCGCGATATTTCATTTTCTTATCATTGCCTAAAATTGTACCGGTATTACCGTGAACGGTATGATAGGGCCCAGCCCTACCGTTGACCCAATTTGGCTGAATTTGGAGTACAGAAGAGTTCATGATTCTGTGGATGTAAAACAAGCCCAAATCATTACACCTCCACCACCGTACTTGACAGTAGGTAATAGGGTGGTTAGGCTGATATGCTGCATTTGGTTTTCACCAAACAGGGTTCTGTGCATTAAGGCCAAACATCTCCACTTTAGTAGCATCCATTCAAAGGACATTGTTCCAGAAGTGGTGGTTTGTTCACATGTAACTTTGCAAACCTAAGCTATACTACTGTGTTCTTTTCAGAGATTAGAGATAAGACACTTTCTCCTGGCAATGCTGTACATTAAATTAGTTTTAATATTTAATGTGCTAAATTGAAGTTGGTAGAGTCTGAGACGCAGCTCTGGGGCTTTTTTGTATTTTCTCTGAGCATTGTACTGTCTGACCTTGGGGTAAACTTGCTGCGACATCCTCACCTGGGGAAATTAAAAGCTTAAGACCAACGAACTTTTTCAAAGGACTGTATAGAGTGTTTATCGTCACTACCTGTGTATCACTGCAGTATGCTGGCATTAGGCACTTGCAACTCCATACTAAAATCCAAGCTTTTAAAGTGACGCAAAATACTATCTGGTGTTCTTTTGGTTCATCATTTAAAGCCACCTCTAATCAGGAAAATATGACACTTGATATATCACTTGATCACATCATTAGTTCTTTGAAGCTGATCAGCATCTCATCTGATAAAGGCCTTCACCTCTAAACGTGCGTGTGTGTTTGTGTCAGGGCTATCCCGAAGCCCACCTGCCATGTCAGATGAAGCTGTTGAGGCATTCAGGTCTACCCCGAGCTGATTTATTGCTGTTGGCACATCGATTGCACACACAGCCACAGACCTAAGCCAAACACTTAAGCAAATTTATACACACCACTTCTTCAGCATGGAGCTCACATTCATGCCTGCCGGCCTCGCTTCGTGCAAGTCTCTGTTTGTATATGTGTGAGCGTATTCTGCATCTGGTCCATCTTAATTACTTGTCAAACAGACATCCACACGCGTCAGCTTATATGTGAACTCTACAATACGTACACAAGGCATACATAATGAAACTTGGAAAACCTGAGGCAAAGTACAAACATTTATACAGATACCTTTTCCAATTTAAACACTTTTTTTTCTGGACAAAGAGCCGTAGAGAAAGAAAACGTTGGAGTTGGACTGAGCTGCTTGAAAACTTGACCTACATTTATTACCTTGTTGATTAAAGGAAGTGAGCCCAGAGGTTTGGATTTCAACTTATAATCACATCATCATAATCATGTTGCTACACCTTAAACAGGGTTTACATCCAACTCCAAAAAGTTTCCTTCATTTTTACACCTTGCGCTCAAAGCGGAAGTTATTTGGAATTTAGCTGACCATTCATAGAGTTCAGAGCCAGTTCGGAGCTAATCAAGACGTTTAACCTGGAGAAACTGAAGAAGACCTAATTAGGAGAGACTTTGTTCAACCTAACTCAGAAACTGTTCTAGTTCCTTTCCCCCCATATATAATGTAACCACAGTAATGTCCCCTATTCTTTAGTAAAGTTCCTTTGTGAAACTTTAAGCTAAGGCCTAAGGAGAAACAGTGGAATACAGCATGCTGTTGTTAATCACAGGATAAAACATACCCAGCTGTTTTGTTTCACTTAGACTTTAAAGGGGGTTCTAATTTTCATCTCTGATTGGATAAGACTTGAAATAAACAGTCGAGCCCACAAACTCAACAGAAAACTGTTTACCATGGTTACAGACAAGAGAGCTAATGTGGGAATTTTCCATTGCACTCCTAAATAACCAGCCATCCTAAGGTGTTGCCCCCCCTATGGGCGTACTTGTTTAAGGTATTTTTCATCTCGTATGTACAACAAAAGTAAGTCATTTGATGTCAGTTAAATTCAAGTAATTGTACACTTCATATATGGAGGCTGATATTAATGATGAAAGATGCCTCATCCAAATGAGTTACACTGCTAAGACTTCATGTAACGAATTATTAAACCACAAAATATAATGTATGTGAGCACCATGCAGCAAATAAAAAGATGCTAGTGATTTCACTCTGAAGTGAAATCAGATTTTATGCCAAAACGATAGTATTTATCATGGAAGATCCCTGGTTTAATTCCAAGAGGAGACACGGAGTCACCCTCAGGGATTCACACGGTTGTGTACTCCTAGTTTCAGCCCCAAGCCCGGATAAATGTGAGGGTTGTGTCAGGAAGGGCATCCGGCATAAAATCTCTGGCAAATCAAACATGTAGATACATCTGCTGTGGTGACCTCTTGTGAATAAGGGAGCCCCCTTAATAAATACCTGATAGTACTTAAAGTACTGCCGATGTGAATTGGTATGTTGTATGTTTGTTTATGCAAAAGTCAATGGTTAGCCATCATAAATGAGCACACCAACTGATTTTCTTTTAGCTATGTCAAGGTAGACACAATCAGCCTATGCTTATAGAATCTGATGGGATCTTTTCAGTTAAAAAAGAAAAACAAACTCCATGCTTACTGCAACAGATGGTAGCAAAATTACAGTCACAGTACAGGTCAGATAAGGACAGCAGAGGAGGAGATGTGAGAAGAGGGATAGGAGACGGACACACTCGTGAACGTGAGGAGATTTCTATTTGGAATCCATTTTCCAAAAGTCGTAATATTGACAAGTACTAATACTGCAGACTGTAGTCGACTCACATCCTCCTCTCCTGGTTTTCAACAGATGGACGGATATAAAGAAAAACAAGTAGGAAGGGAGGGAGTAAGCCATGCATTTCACTGAACAGTATTTATAGGTAATGTTGTTTTCTCTCCATGTGCCAGTGCTATATCTGCCAGTAATGATAACTGTAATTGCAGAAATGAAACCAAACATAGGATAAAAAAGAAAAAATCTCCAGTTTTGTTTTGTATGAAAAAACAAATGGATGATGCCAAAGTCAGTACTACTGTACATGTCATGACATCTAAAATATTTAGACCCAGTGCTTGGGTCTAACTGATAAGATAATCATATTGGATATCAGTATAATACAGAATCAAATTGCTGGATTTGTTTATCGTACAATGCAGGGAGCTAGAATAATAGAATAATCCTTTAATTGTCCCACAAGGGGAAATTTGGGAACAACAACAACTAACAACAACAACTTCTAACAGCTAACCAGGTAGAGCGCAAAAATAATGACCTGACAAAGCATAATTTCCTGTTTCTAGCAAGATAAAATCAAGTTGCTAGTGTTTCAGCCGTCGGTTGCAAGTTGTGGCTTCTGTTTCCCCCCTAAGTTGAGGCTGGTGGTCAGAGTATGACCAGCTGCACTTTCTCTATGTGTCGATTCAGTAAGTCTTATGAAGTTAGGAGTAAAGTGTTCAAGTCAAACCTGATGCAATTATAGTTACACCACCAGTGTATGATGATGCGGTGGTTAGCGCTGTCGCCTCACAGCAAGAAAGTTCTGGATTGGAATCCACCTTTCTGTGTGAAGTTTGCATGTTCTCCCTGTGCTTGTGTGGGTGCTCTCCTTGTAAACTGGACTCCAACAGTCCAAACACATACATGTTACAGGAAATGGTGACTCTAAATTAGCCATAGTCATGAATGGGAACATGAATGGTTCTCTATGCGTTAGCCATGTGACAGACTGGTGACCTACCAAGGGTGTACTCCAGCTCTTGCTCTATTACAGGTCCACCGTGACCCTGAATTGGATAAGCGGAAGAAAATGGATGGACGGATGGTACTGGGCACTGGCTGATATAAGATAATCTAACTGTTCCAGGACTGCAAAACCTAGATTCATACGTGAATTCCCCAAAAAGACGTGTTTGTGTGTGAGTATAAAGAGAATGTGGGTCAGACTCTGTGTGTGTGTGTGTGTATGTGCACATGTGGGCTGCTGCACCATGCAGTGGGGACACAGTGGTTCATTTACAGCCACATTCCACACCAGACACACTGACCTCACAGACAGCTGCATGCACACACAACACAAAAGAAAGCAAACCGGTAGAGAGCATAGCTTCACACTGCACACACACATTAACATCCTTTAGTTATGTAGCAATCAATTAAAAATCTAAAAAATCAACTTTGTGGCTTAACAGAGTTTATTACATACACACACATGCACAGAGAAAATTTGGCTCTAACAATCTAAAAGAGATGATGAGAAGGATGAAGCAGCCAGCGCAGTAATTTGACTTCATTCATAAAAAGCTGTTCACGCACACATGGAAATGTAAGCTTAGGTAAAAGTTGCATTCTAAGTATACATTTTTTTAAGGAACACACACAAACACACAGGGACACTCAAACAGATGCAGGATGGCATAAATCTCCTGGGGAAAAACACACACTTGCATAAACACAGCCAGAGATACAGACAGACAAACTCACGCTTGCACACCCACAGATACAAAGACTCACTCACACGCGTTTATTTTTCAAGCTGACAGGTGCAGATCAGCCATCACTCTTTCAGAAAGTGCAGTGGGAATCCACAGCGAACAGAGCTGAGTGGATGAGCCTTAATCATTCTTAATCTGACTGAGTCTCGCCTACAATACACTCACTCTGTCTCCCCCAAGCTCGCCAGAATGGAAAGGGTTTAAGGATTTTTTCCAGATAAAACGAAATCCTGACAACTGTTCCGCACTTTTGTTCAAAAGCAGCAAATGCATAAATCACCTCAGCTACATTTATATCAATTCTGCCCACAATAACTTGTGATATTTTTGCACAAAGTCATACCTTAAACCCCAAAGATTTAAAAAAAAAAGAAAAAAAGATGCTGTATGTAAGCAGAGTGATATAAAAATCCCTCTTTACATTTTTTTGTGGTGTGAATTTTATTTCAACCTGTGTCATTTGTGAGTGGATTGCTACTCTCACTGGGCCAGACACACACCCATTAAGGGAGGCACTCACTATTAATTTTATACATGTAGGTGAGGTGGGTGATGATGAGTGTAGCAATGCAGTGAGAGTTTTTCCCAGTCAAGGGGAAAGGTGGGCCATGCCTCTCAAATTAAAACACCTATTATAAAGCTGTGAGTAGGGGGGGGAAAAATGTTACCTATGCTTTTTACAGTTGTTTTCTGAACATTAGTGTAACCCGATAAAGGAGAGGACATGCTCTATTGTTATGATTAAAGTACATAGTGCATTAGTTTACAGCTGGCCATAAAATTACTGCAAGCCCAGAGGGAGAAAAAATGAACCGTAATGGTTGTTTGGTGGCACGCAGCACATCCATTAAAATGATTTAGAGCAAAAAATGTTTTATTAAAGAGTTAAACATTTTTGCGTTTCTGATTATCATGTCATACATCCCCCAAAAACAATAAAAAATAATACAAAAACACTAAAATCTACTCCACTACAACAACATGAAAGTCACGTTTTGTTCAGGTTGTTGAAAAGTCAATGTTTTCTTTTTTTTATGGATTCTTGCAGAAATGTCAACAGCAACTTTTTGCCCATGGAAGGTACGAGTGTGTCGACACCTCTTTGTTGTTAAAAATATTCCGATCCATCAACTGGTACCTGATGTTTGTGCGTGAGTGTTTCCCCGCACTAGTTTTCTAGTACTCTCCTTGAAACAAAAAGGTGAAGGGTAGAAGCGGAGCAGCAATTCAAACTACTTACACACAAGTACAAACAAACAAAAACAGCAGTTTTGGGGGTTTTTTTTGTTATTTTTGTGTTGATTTGTTTTTCATAGATCTCGCCTCTGTTGTTGGGGTCATGTGCATGGGCTGGATCACAAAGATAATGAGCGCCAGTTTGCAGCTTGCATTGCATAGCTAATGAGGAGAAACTTAATTTCTCTTCA
Organism: Etia nguti; assembly: GCA_015106755.1. Lineage (NCBI taxonomy): Eukaryota > Metazoa > Chordata > Actinopteri > Cichliformes > Cichlidae > Etia > Etia nguti. Next base: position 33,819 of record VUQG01025082.1, on the reverse strand, counting down.
TCGCGCTACACAGTCTTTTAAAAAATGATAAAATCTTCCTCTAGGCTTTTAAGCATTATTAATATTTTGCATAAATTACAAACCCTTTAAATTGTCTCTTCTAGTTATTACTCATACCTGGTTCCAGTGTTTAAGGTTCAGACCAGTTCAGTTTCTCTTAAGTTAAGCAGGCAGCTGATACCCTGGTGTATCTGACATCCACCATGTTGGTGTTGTTCCTGCAACATTATAATAACGCTGGTTCATGATGATTGTTGCAATGTCATAGCACAACATGGAAAAAAATGTCTTTGCTTAGAAATAAACAAATGGTAAACATTGCAGTTGTTTTATTTATTAATTTATAAAGCATAATAAATATATCACTAGGCTAGGTTTTCTGTTAGCCAAATGTAATTTTTAATAACTTTGCTAACTTATTGGCTAATGCTAACTGAATGCTTAGATATCATTTATCAGTTGCAATGTTGATCCTGCATGAGCATTAATATGATGATTTAGCACATATTAACACAGAGCTATTAGATCATGCCTGATACCCCAACCGTATCTACTGGAGGTCAGCTCTGACGGTTAGTTTTTTAAGCTAAACTATCTCAAATAATTAGAATTACAAGTTATTTGTATTGTTTTATTTCATTCAAAAAGGCAAACTTTCATATATTCTATATTCATGGCATTTTAAAGTGAAAATGCCATTTTTGTTTTAACTTTGATGGTTATTGCTTAAACAGTATGAATACTCTGTATCTCTCACTCCATTTCATTACAAACAACCCCAACATAGGTAAAACTGCTGACTTGTTACTTGTCCAGATGGTGATCACTGACACCATCCAAAAAGGGGATATGCCGCAGGTCTTTGCTGAAAAAGGCAGGCTGTTCACAGAGTGCTATATTGAATCATGTTAAAAATGTGGCAGGAAAACGTGCACATGGGACAGGGATGACCACAGCTTTGAGATCATTAACAAACATTCAAGAATTTGGGAGAGCTTTACCAAGAATGGACTGAGGCTGGTGTCATTTGTCTGTGTAGGTTCTTAGTCATCCAGGTCATGGTAGACTTAAAAGCTTGAAAAGAGATGGCAACTGGACTTCTTTAAGTTTGTGAAGATGCTTTGCCCCTCATCCAAGAGGCTTCTTCAGTTCCAAAAGCAAAAGACCGTAGAGTCCCAGGTATTTAACCCCTGGTGGGGGGTGTTCTCTTTGGAGGTGGTCCTGAGGGTCGTTGACCCAGTATATCATGTTGACACAGTCACCAAAGTGTGAAAAAAGACAGGGGCCATTAAAGGATTAAAGTTAAAACAACTGTGAGATCGTACCCCACCCTATCATGTGACCTATTGAGGTCACCTAGCGCAAGATGTGAGTGGGAGTTAAAGTCCCTGGGAAGAGATATCAAGACTGTATTGTAGGTGGTTGATATCCAGTGTCATAAGTCACTCCATGGCCTCCTTCAGTCCTCTGTCAAAAAAATCTGTCTTCTCAGTCCAAAATGAGAAGACTGCCATCCTTTGTCCTTTAGGTCTAGGTGTACAGCTAAGTCTAGTCTGCTTGAGGTGGGTCTTCTATGTTGTGCCATGCGTTTGTGGAATGGCTGTTTGGTTTCTCCATTGCAGAGGTCCGGTCACTCCTTACTTTACAGCACAGCATACACTATGTTGTTTAGCTTGCGTTTGGGAGTTCCGTCCCTTGGATGAATCCGTTTTTGTCGCTTAAAGAAGTCCTGTTGCCTTCTGTTTTCAAACTCTTAAGACAGGTGTGAGAGCATTAAGAGCCGCCTCACACAGGTGTCTTCAGGAAAGGGACTAAAATTGTCAGATTCCTAATATCAAAATTTAACTCAGAAGAGCTATACCTGGGATAAGAAGAAATAGAACTGGGTTGTTTCTCAGTGGTCTAATATCCTCTTTTCAAATGAAAGAAAATCTGGCACTTCATTTGGAAATCAAGGCCTTAGATTCAGGGTCCAAGAATTCTTGGACTCAGGGTCCAAGAATCCAAGAATTCTTGGATCCTGAGTCCAAGAATCCAAGTTGTTTGAAGTCCATCTGAAGTAACTGAAGTCTGTGATGATCGGTCATGTGCTGGCGTTGGTGGTGGTCCAAAATCAGTGCAGCTGTCTACCAGGAGATTTTAGACCACTTCATGCTTCCATCGGCGGACAACCTTTTTGGAACAGGCGATTTCCTTTTCCAGCAGGACTTTGCACCAGTGCCAAAACTACTACCAAATGATTTGGTGACCATGTTATTATTACTGTGCTTGATTTTCCTGCTAAAGGCTACTATTAAAGCAACCTGGGCTTCAATGACAACTGACCAGTTTCAAAGTTCACTGCCTCCGTGACACACCCCACTGATGGTGCAATCTACAACAAAGGAGTCCCAACCCCCAGCTGCAAGTACTGAGCTTAAAATGAACATTTCAGGACATTTCTGTATTGTAAATGGATTTTTGATTAATCATAGGATTTATTCTACAAATTTGAGATATTGGATTTCTGTGTTTCATGAGCTATAATCCAAAATCACAAAAATTACAACGAATATGAGGTTACCTTTTTCAATAAAATTACACAAAAAATTTTTTCATGATATTCCGAATTTTTTTCCCCACCTGCCTATAGGTACATTTTCTTTCTACATATTTCCTGGTAGATAATGACACATGTACCTTACAGACTTAAGTGTTACCATGAAGAATAAAATGGTTTTCACGGTATTATCTGCTCTCGTGCTATGTACCAGACCACACGGACTTTACCTGACGAGAGTTTAATCACATTGATGCTTGAGGAAATGACACATCCTGTCCTTTGTGTTAAGATTACGGTCTCCTTTAATACAACACACCAACATTTCCTCTCTTGCAAACAGAAAATAGTTCTAGCATGACCTGGCATCCACATGCAGCAGGCACACAGACTACTGTCCAGCAGCAGGGTATTAACAGATGCTTGAGTGGATAGAAATGTCAGCGAGAGCAAGAGACAGGTATTTTTATGTGCTGACAAGCCTTTAATAAAAAAAAAAGAGAAAGAAAAGAAATGACTCTGCAGTTGGATTATTTCCACGATGGGTGTTGAAATCACTGCATGGAGTGTGTGTATGTGTATGTTTATAGTCTCCAAAGAGGGGACCCTGCAGCTAAAGCCATTTAGAGGGGCTTTAAGTGCTTGAATAGGCCCAGAAACACTGTTCTTTATCAGAGAATTTGCCGTAGATAATCGAAGCTGGCTCCCAACCGCAGAACAGCAATTTTGCAGTTTAAGAAAATGAGCGGGAGAGAGCAATGAAGGATGGAGATGGGGGGAAAAGAGAAAACAAGAAAAGAAAGAAACTGCACGGGCCATTCATTTGAACTCTGAAAATCAGTGCACTTGAGTGTGTGTATGTGTATGTGCGGGTACACGCATGTAGAAATAAAGGACAGACTATAGAAACAACGGCATAAGGAGAATCGAAGAAGGAAAAAAACATCATCCAAAGTTGCTAATGGGTCTATGTATAGGGAGGCAGATGGGAAAGTATGTGCGTACTGTAGTTTTATATCCAGAGGCAAGATGAATATCACCATCTATCCTGGTTGAGAGACTTTATTTCCAAACTGCAATAGAAACCTGTTTTATTGTTGCGGCAGTGCCGTAACACCAGCAATAAACTGGGGTTGTTAGTACAAATGTTCAGTTGTCATTAGCAGGGCAGAAATGTAAACACACTGATGTGGCAACACCTGTTCTGTATGAGTCTGAGAATAATAGTAATAATAATAATAATAATCATAATAATCATTATCAAGGTATATTTTCATTTTAAGAATTTTGAAAGTAAATACCATTAACTATAATTACATAATGCACCAAAGCGCAGGGGCATTTATTACCACAGCTATGCTATAGATGCGGTCTTTCTAGCCTATTTTGCTTTTGTTGCTTTTGTTGTTTTTGTTTCCGATCCAATAATCCAATATTAACTGTCCTCCGAGCTCTGTTTTTGGTTTCCAGTAATATGTTAGAGTGCTGAAAGCATCCCCTCACTTCTGCAAAGCTAAGCAGAGCTGTAGTGTTAGATGGCAGATAGGTTCATGAGCAAGTGACCACTTTCACATTGTCCTATTGTTTGAATATGTTCAGTTGATTCACTGCCATAAAAATAGGCATTTTAGACTCTCTTTAAACCATAACTGGAGCATAAAACCATGCTAAAGGCTCTGCACACTTAACCACAGTGGTGCTTTGAAATAAATGCTATAGTCAAAAGCTAAAATCCTCACAATGGCAAGCAGGCCTATGTTAATCAGGTATTCTGGCAATCACATTCACCATCAACCTAAAGCTGATACTGATTATTCTTAGTCTTTATTGTGCAGGTCATAAAACACGAGTACTTGCAACTAGCTTACTTAGGTTACAGCATTACAGTACAACTTTCAAATTTACTGAAATCTTTAGAATAAATTGTTCTTTCTCAAATGTTTGCAATGACAGATTAAATAACTAGGTCCCAGACTTTATTTACCTCTGACAATGGGACTGAAAAGGCCTAAAAGATACAGAGAAGTGTCTCAGAACCTTTGTCCATGCAGTGCACTTCTTGAGAACAGAAATGTCATTGTTGGCAACCACAAACGTCCACCTGAAGCTTAATGGGAATCTAACCAGAAGTTGTTGAGACATGTCTGATAAAAATGCATCATCTCCAATCCTACAAACACAACTACAATATTACCAACAGCTGAAGAACCAAAACCAAACTCTGTGACTGATGTAATACTGTTTGCCCGAGTGTGCACACGGTTTCTTTTAAGCTGCTGCAGTTTTATCATTTATAGGCTCTGTGACCTTAGCTGCACGCTCACTGCGACCATAGAGATGCTTTAAGCTGTCCGTTGTGTACGGGCTAATTTACTGAGAAGTCAAACTTGCACGCCGGTGCTTCTGTTTTTACTGCTGCTCTCTGAGAGCAGGCCTAAATTCCACCTTGCTGACAGATCCCCTGGTATACCCCTGCAGATGATGGAGGTGTTTTCTCCAGCTCTACCTTGTCAGCTTTATTGTATCAGCACACGGTCAATCTTTCTGAATTTCCATTGACGTCTTTAGTGTTTTGGAAAAATAATATTTTAATATGTAAAACCCCAGGACACCAACCATCCAATCTGTCAGCTCAGCATTATTGTCGCACAGCAGTCTGAGTTCACTGCTCTGCACTAAAAACTCTTACAAACAACAGTATCTATAAGTTGATCATCAATGCTGAGATTTTATACGTGAGGCTTCAAATGCAGGCGATAACAGCCTAATCTTCATGGAAATAACAGAATATGAGTGTCGTGCCTTGACAGTGAACCTATCTATGGGTTCAATCATAACGTAATGGCCAATTGAAGTAGCACGTCCACTTTGCTTTGGGAGCTGCTCTGAACACAGTCAGAATGCTTCAATCATTTAAAGAGGTGCTAAGAGGTTAAAATAACTGCTGCTGCTGATAATCACGATAAAAGCCTTTTGGCTGCGAAGAATAGTTACTTGAAAAATTAACAGCAGCAATGAGCCAAATACTGGTAAATTTTGATAATTACCTACTCCATCAGCCACTCTGGCAGGTCACTAACCACCCTTTGAATGTCCTTTATGCTTCTAAAAAGAAAATCAAGCTGATGAATAAAACTGTGAAAAATAGCAGACAGATTTTGGAGATGTCCTGCAGCAGCAGCTGCTGTCCTGCAGACTAAAGAGACTGCAGGACTGCAGACTGCTAACCCTAAATGACCTTTTCCCTTTTATTAGCGAAGTCACGAAAATTTCCGATTGCACTTTTTTAAATGATTAAGGACTTCCGTCATAAGGATTGTTAATATTGCACATATCCATTCTGAAGAGCCACAATTATACACCCACGCACAGGCAGGAAATAGTGTGATCCTAACCGGTATAACGTGTCAACTACTCGCCCAAACGGAGAAGTTATTTTATTTCATTTTACACGGCACAAACAAGCCGCGCACTTCATCACGTAAGAGGGCTCTCACACCCACTAACTGGAAGGAAGTTATTTGGGGATAGGTTTATGTATATGTGCGCTCTCACTGTCATTTCTGTTGCTATTTATGATTCTAATCCTGTCTTCAAAGCCTGTATGTGTAGACAGCAAGATTTCTTCGGCACGTACTTCTTTGACTGCATTCTGGTTTTTCATCTCATAATATGATCGAATGCTGCATAGGTCTACAAAAACCAGCAGAATGACAGTCATAGACTCGTGAAAAAGAAAAAAAAAAAAAGAAATCCTATGAGCACCACACACACCACAGGAGATAATTTATCTGCTCTTTCTGCTGCCTACACTGCAGATGCCAAGCTTAGAGAGGAGGAATATCACACTTGATTAAACACTGCCACTTGGAGCAGCCACTCACACACCTACACATACCTACACCTACACACACACACTCAAAGACATATGCATACCTTAGGGCAAAACACACTAGCAGCCACAGCCAAAGCTGTCTCCATCTGAGAATGTGGCTGTGTGCGTCTCGCTATAGATGTTGTTTGGTGGATGTGGACGGCAGTATGTGCGTGAACGTCATGTGTGCATGCGTGTGTCATCTATCCGTATGTCATATCTCCTCTGATGTGACCTTTACACACAGATATTTTCTTCCTGCCCTGCCAGCAACACTGCTAACACAATTACACTAGGCTAATGAACAGAGGACCTTGATAAAGTGGTGCACACACACACACACTCGCACACTTCCTCCATGCATATCAATCTCCCTGTAAAGGCTACATTTGCATCTTTAATATAAATGAAAGTGCTTATTAAAGTGCACACAGCAGTTCAGATCAGATGGAGGAAGAGCTCATCTAAATCTAGACTGTTTAACCCCTCACACTCCTCCTCCATGTTAGTAAATCCAAACTTTCATCTTCTTCCATCTGCACACGAGTGTCTCACACACACACACACACAGACACACACACACACACACACACGTCAGCACATGGCACTTTAATTGTAACTGAACCCAAGGTGGCAGATTTAAATTAGTTGCTGTGTCTTACAAAAAAATTCTTAATATACAGTCTTACTATATGGTGGCTCTGACTTCACTGTATTCATTTTAAAAACATCATAGTAATACTGCTTCAGGACCAACACTGCAACTGACCAATCACATTTTAGCGTTGTCACAGCACTGCTGCGAAAGACACCAGCATTTTTATCCCCACGTGAAACGTGGTTTAGTTTAGTCCAAAAATCTGCCTATACCCTTTTTGTCACCCTGGTGGTGGATTTAAACACAGGATCTTCTTGCTGTGAGGCAGTGGTGCAAACCACCACGCCACCCAGAAAACATCACCCAGTAAAATAAGACTCCTTAACAACATAAAAAAACCCAGAAAACCCCAAAGGCAAATTGGTGCTATAAGTGGTCTATTCCCTTAAATTGCAAAGCTATGACATCACAAAAACATGACTGGTCAGGCCGTGATGGTGCGGCGATATTTATCATAAAGTTATAAGAACAACACCAGCACGGCCTTATCATGCATGACTACATCGCTGTTCTATAATTAATAAAGCACGAATGATCATTTAGCTTCTCAGGTTAATTTCTGAATGACGTTACGTTGATGTCTGGAGTATATTTTATGGAGGATATTCTTTATTGTGGAATTTCTTCTATATAGTGCCGGCTATAAAAGTACTAAAAGCTAGTATCGGTCATCACCCAAACTATTAATCCTACAGTATTTCCACATTTACTGGAGTTAGTTTTAGATGCTGCAATGTACCAGCTGGTGGTCTCAAGGAGACTGAGAAGCACTTAACCTAAGATGATCCCAGTGTGTCATTTTGATTAGATTTCACACCAGCGTGAATACATTTGTTTCATTAGTACTAGCACTCATATTGAAAGAAGGAACTCAAAGGTCTTTTTGCCAGTAATACAAAAAGAGGGCTCTTTAGGCTGGCTTGGAAGTTTTCCTGTTTTTTTTTTTTTTTTTTTTTTTTAAATGGAGAGGCA
>VUQG01025082.1:0-22021 GCA_015106755.1 Etia nguti | reverse complement strand
GGGGGACGGGGAGGGGGGGGGGGGGGGGGGGGGGACAGAGACTGAAGGGATTGTGTCTCGGTGGACCTCCTCCAAGGGAGCAATCCAATACTGTAAACATGCCACCTACTCTTAACCTGGAAGGGACGACTCCCAGAGGCACTGAGAGACAGCTTTAACAGAGGAGTTCATGAGGTTAGAGTCCACCCAAACAAGTTGTTCTTGGAACTCTTAGAAAGATACCTAATTCTCTATAATTAGATATCTTGTAGTCGGCTGGTCTGAGCTTTATCAACCAATGTTGTCTGCATGTCACCAACTCATGTGGTGAACAAAACAGGGATGGCATTTGGTAATATTTGGTGATTTGGTACATTTGGTATCTTCTGATGAGTCTTCACAGAGTCGCTCACATCAGGTGCAACTCAGGGTTCCACATTTTGGCCAAAGATACTTTGACTATAATAACATATTTAAACGAGATGTCTGCCTGTAACACTCTAGCTTGCAAATTAGGTATAACTTACAGTCAGCTGAATGATTCAGTTGGAACGTTTCTTCTTTAGGACAACTTTGCCTTTGCCATATGTTTGTGCTACTGAAACCACCAATCTGGAAACCAGCATTGGTTTTATTTGCCAGGATTTCTTGGCACAGAGTGAGAGGCCATATTCCAGTTTTGAGAACATATATCCGTTACCGGTGCCAGTGTTAGAGAAGTGATAACTTCCGTCAAAAAGCCTCACATCCCAAATTTCAAGGGCTTTGGAACATTTTCAGTCAATTCATGAAACATTTTTTTTTTCAGTTCCTGTAACTTGGCAATGACCAGCTATCATCTCACAGGCTCAATTTGTTTATTTGTTTTTGCCTGGCCCCATACGCTTTTTTGAACATTTCCATCACAAAGCAGTAAGACATTTTTAACACATTCACTTGCACATTTTTTTTTTTGAATGCTAGATGAATGGCTCAGCTTCAACCCAAAAACAGTCCTGTCATAAAAATGCATGAAAATAGAAGAAAGAACAGAAGGAAATGTAGCTGTAACAGGAAGCAGAAATATGCCTATACAAAAGTGTGAGCACATAAATAAGTAAAACAATGTGCAGCATTAGTTAAGAACTCATTCATTAAAAAGTGCAATCCTGATTATTATTAATATTACTATTAGTTTGTATAGACAGTCCAAAACATGGCATGCCGAGGGGCCAGATTGTGGCTTACTGCTTTCTGAAGAATTGCTCATGCAAGCATTTGAATGGGAAAGCAAAGACAAAAAGGTAAATTAAATGAGATAAAATGATGAAAACAATTCTGCACACTTGTCCAACAATCTTTGCGAGCATATTAGAGCACATGTGCGAGTTTCATTGAGGGTTTAATAGACACACTTATGTCAATCAATGTGGTCGCAGAGACAGCCAAACAAGCATACCTTTGTGTGTATATGCTGGCCCCTCCACTACACACAGAGTGGAGCAAGCAGCAGTCAATCTGCAGGGAAACACATCAGTAACGGAGAAAAAAATTTCCCCCCATAACTTCAGAATCAAATTTGAAATCCTTCTTCTCAGATAAAAGGTCTTGAATAATCAGCACCCATCTTATCCTAAAGACCTCATAATGCCATATCATCCCAATAGACCACTTTGCTCTCGGACTGCTGGATTACTTGCGGCGTTCAGCTTTCAGGCATCACTACTGCAGAACCAGCTCCCAGTTTGGATTCCAGAGACAGACACCCTCTCTACTTTTACATTCAGGCTTAAACCTTTCCTTTTAGATAAAGCATATGATTAGGACTGGATCAGGTGACCCTGAACCCTCCCTTAGTAAAGCTGCAGTGGGCCTAGGCTGCCAGGGCTTCTCATAAAGTATTTTTTTCGTAACTCAACACTTTTCACTCAATGCGTGTTTATACACCACTCTGCATTTAGCCATAATTATTATTAATCTCTGGTTCTCATCCACAGTGTGTCTTTTGTTCTGTCCCTCAACCGGTCACAGCAGATGACTGCGCCTCCCTGAGCTTGGTTCTGCTGCAGGTTTCTTCCTGTTAAAACTAAGTTTTTCCTTACCACTGCCACCAAATGCTTGCTCATGTCATGTGATTATTGGGGGGTCTCTCCATTATATTAGGGCAGGGGTGTCCAACTCCAGGCCTCAAGGGCCGGTGTCCTGCAGGTTTTAGATATCACCCTGGGTCAACACACCTGAATCAAATGATTAGTTCATTACCAGGCCTCTGGAGAACTTCAAGACATGTTGAGGAGGTAATTTAGCCATTTGAATCAGCTGTGATGGATCAAGGACACATCAACAACCTGCAGGACACCGGCCCAGGACACCCCCATATTAGGGTCTTTACCTTACAATATAAAGCAATTTGGGGCTACATAAATAAAATGTAATCGAATAATATGAGAGCTGCTTTTCCAAACTGCATCAAACTGGGCATTGCATCCACTTACTCATGTCCCCCAAAATAAACCCACCAAGTTTGAACAGTTCTCAAGATAGGCAAAGAACAGATGGATGGACATACAGAGATTTCTGGAATTATCAGTATGATGAAATATTTGGATAGGCATCTCATTTTAAAGAATGATTAAAACATTTTCAGAAAAGTTAACAAAATATTTGTACATAATGTGTTTCTTGGTTGTGTTTCATTGGTTAATTTAGCCAGGTATCTGTGACTTTTGTTTTGCTGAAAAAGATGCACCAGACTAAAACCAGAAGCATCTGTCCAAAAAGCTCTCTCCTTACACAGCAAGAGACTGTGAAAAGAGGGGGAAAAACAAGGGCCGTTCATGGGAAGCATACTAATTATGCCTGTGTGACTATGTGAAAAAGGAAGGCTCTACAGATTGTGAAACAAGTTCCATTTGCGGTGATAAAAATCTGTTAATCTGGCTGTGTCAGCCCCTCTCTGTGCATTAGCCCCATTCATTTCCCTGAAGGACCTCTGGAGTGGGGTAACACTCAGGTCTACAGCTCACTCACACTCAGAGGGAACCAGATGTTTGAGTTGATATACTCGCTGCATTTGAGTAGTAATCCCCCTTCACCGTATCATTGTAGCTGACATCGTCTTTCGCCAGCAGGCACACATTTCGCACAAAAAAAACATCAGCGGCAATAAATGTAAAGCCCTAATCAACACACAAATGTCAACAATACGGCTGCTCCAATGATTTAGTGTTGATTTTTGAATGAGATGTAACTTAAACTGTGTATAGAAAACTGACTGAAGCTAGCACATGTGCAGATGGGAAAGTGTCAATGAGAAGAGGTCAACCCAGGTCACAGGGCTTGAACAGAAATGTGTGTGTGCAGTAGTATAAAGCCCTTGCTCTGGCCCTGTAGCCTCTTTTTCCAGCCTGCAAAATGTGGAAAAAATGTGCAGAGACTCCAAGCATGTAGTGCCAGAAACACTGAACCAGGACAAACACATAAAAATCCATGGCTCCATTAGCCATGTTCAAGCTTAGCCTGGCACAACTTGGTTTGGTTGACTTTGGCAGTGGAAAATGGATTTCAATACAACAGCTGCACATAAAACAAATTCCAATTCACAGTGTCTCGTTGTTTTGTGTATTAATGTCTCCCTGTGTGTAACAGTGACAATCCTCATCATGCATAAGTTGCCTGTGAAGTGTGTTGTCTGCAAGTATGACATCACCCAAGTATCCTCTTGAAACAATTACGATGCAGTAAGGCAAGGACTTGATTTCGGTGCAAATGCAGTCCCGCAGCTGTGACAGTTTACAGTGTAACAGTGTGAAGAGTGGATCTAATCAGAGAGGGGAGGAATGTGACATCTCACCCTAAACCATGACCTTATGCAGTCACTGTAGGGGCCTTATCTGATTGGTCTGTCTGGCACGTAATCATTTCCAGAACCCAAACAGGGGCCGCCAAACACGGGCAAGATGGGAAAGCAGAGAGAAAAGAGAGCAAGAATGAGATGTTTGAAAGTATGATTGCTGCACAGTTGTGCAAGCTGTTAGTGGTGAAATCCCCCTCGAATCAAGCCACAAAGATATGTGAACGATATACAGAGAATAATGCTCAATGTCTTGAAATAGTGACAGAACAACCCATAAAACTCCAAAATGGTCAACTTTCCAATTAATTCAGCGCCTATGAAAATAAAGGAAGTGTATACAAAAAAGGAGAAAAAAAAAGACTTCAGTTTCTACGCACTTAATGGAATAGTAATCACTAATGATGTTAATGTATACAGTTTTTGTAAACCAACTTAATTGAAGCTGAAAGTTTGTGTAGAGGTGCAAAATTACAAAAATTGTATTCAGTGGTGCAAATGGTCGGAGACCTCCCAGAACCCTGTATCCACACAGGACTAGTATTGCCTGGGGACTGTTAGGAATTTGTAATAACTGCGGAGCTCGTCTGATCTTAAGCCAGCTCGAATATGTCATGTCTGCAGGAGCGTGTCGGCAGTATGGGTGGAAGGGGGGTGGGGGGACTATGTTATACTCTATATTGTGTACTCCTTTTATTCCCAAGACCACTGCTATGGGATCTTTGTTACAAAGGTTGAGCATTTTAAGTGCAAATTGAGGGGGGTTTGATTTGCTACACAATGTGGAGTCCAATGCACAGACAGAAGAAGGTCGCACACAAGCAGTGCAATTTAGCGTTTGGAGGATTTGGAGGATTTTTCTGTATTTAAACAACTTACACGGTAGCCTATAATTGTATATTTAAGTCTGTTGCTGGTGACCATAGTCAATTTAAGTGAAAGACTTTGCTCATTCCAAGGGCATGCACAGTTTGAAACACAAGCAGCATCATGAATTTCAGATGACCCAAACTCCGAAGGCAGACTGAGCTAACAGAAAACAAACCTTTAATCAGGTTGATGCAGAAATCCAAGACACAAAAATCTACAACAGGAAATCAACTGACATGAAACACTTCAAGGGAAAACCCGAAAACACACGAGGAAACAGACACTCCAACACAAGACAACGTGAGTCAGGACTATTTATACACACACTGGGGCCAATCAGGGAGAGTGGCCATAACAAGGAAGTAAGTCGACTCATGTCCTTTAAGCCTCATCAGCTGGATAGGCTGTCCATCCTAGTAACTCAGGTTTCTGATTGGCTTTCTAGCAACTACCTTGTTTTAAACACGAACAAGACCGAGACAATGATCGTAGCTCCTCCTGAACTGCATTCTAAAATCAGTCAGGTTCTTGCTTCTTACTGTCCTTCAAATATTCGAAATCTTGGAGTAATATTTGATTCTTCTCTGGGCTTTGACTCACATGTAAAATCTCTGTCTCGTTCCTGTTTCTTTCATTTAAGGAACATTTCTAAACTGCGAAATATGGTCTCCTTAGCTGAACTGGAAAAAATTGTTCATGTATTTGTGTCATCGTGTTTAGATTATTGTAATGCTCTGTTTACCAGTTTGGACAAATCATCTCATTCTCGCCTCCAAGCTATAAAAAAATGCAGCAGCCAGAATACTAACTCGTTCTAGCAAGAGTGCTCACATTACCCCTATGTTATATTCTTTACATTGGCTCCCAATAGATTTTAGAATTCGTTTTTAAAATTCCTGTTTAACATACAGAGCACCAAATGGCCAGGCCCCAGATTATTTATCCAAGCTTCTTACAAAACACACTGTTGCTCGTGGTCTCCGCTCACAGACTCAGAGTTTGTTGGTTGTTCTCGAACACGACTGAAGATGAAAGGGGACAGAGCCTTTCAGTCTGTGGCACCAAGGCTGTGGAACAGTCTACCACCACAACTACGTTTGTTTGACTCTGTGGAATCCTTTAAAAAGCAGTTAAACTTCTCTGCCTAAACAAGCCTTCTGTTGATCAATGCTTTTTATTATTTATTTATTTTTTTACATTTTTATTTACATATAACCTTTTATATTGTGTATCTTGTCTATTTTGTTACATAACTTTCTGTTTATTTTAATCTTTGTCTACAGCACTTTTTGACTGCCCATCTATGAAAAGCACTTAATAAATAAACTTTACTTACTTACTTACTCATGTGTGAAGGCTAATATTAGCCTAAAGTACGGTGGCCCTGCAACACCTGCAAATTGCAGTGTTGCAGTGCGTTTGACCTCTCAGGCCACCGTACTAAAGTCAGCAATAATTTTAGATGAATTCTGAAACCATGCTGCAGCACTTTGTTCATAACGATCGCCCCAAATCATTTTGAGTTCACTATTTCCAACTGACTTCTTAAAAGTGATAGACAGTGAGGCTCATGGGTATTGTAGTATTTAGTAGCATCTGTGCCAACATAACGAGAGCTCTAAGAGGTAAGGGCATTACTTCTCAGAGTTGAAATAATCTAATTTGTTGGCCTTAGCGTGAACCTGTAATATATAAAAACATTATTCAGAAGGCTCTGGTGGCTGTTAATGAGCACTGAGGAATGCCCTCAAAGGAAAAATATACCCTTTTCCATACAACAAAACAACAAGATGTGTGGGGAACGTGGTTTTAATTAAGGAACGCGTCAACAGCATGAGACTGAGGAAACCATCTGTTTCTGTTGTTTTTAGGAACAACGTAATAAGCCACCACAGCTAATTTGCCAGTGGTATAATGATGTTTAAAAAGGCAACCTATTTTAAGCTGATAAAAAAAATCCATCAATAGGACATGTACGAATCCAAGCCTGTAATTTACGATAAGAGGGTGTTTTATTTTTTTCAGTTTTCCAAGGTAACAAAAAAAAACTTGACTGCCACGGCGCTGGTGTTTGCATTTGTCATGATGAACTGAGGCTTTGCACAGTCTTCCTGCTGCATGCTACACTCCTAACAGCCACTAAGTCACTCTTAAACGGCACACTTGCAACAATTCCTCACTCTTCCTGCCTCGCAACTCTTCTTCATGCACACAAACACACGTTGCTTCTCTCTATAAATATTTTCTTGGTGGGGTAATTGGGGTGTCTCTACATCAGCATGCAGAGAAAAACCCATCAGTGATCCCCTGCTGCTTAGCTCTGGAACTGCCTGCTTGCCCCATGGTAGTTATAGGTCACACACACACACACGCTTACATACACACACTCCTTGAAAAACACACATATATCCAGTAGCATAAACGCACACACATCCACTTCTTCAAGAATGACAATGTGGTTGCAGTAGGTCATGGTATTTCTACGCCTCTCTCTCTCACACACACACACACACACACGTGTACAGCAGCAGTTTGTCTGCTAGTCTTTATCACGCCCTGCAGTTTAACCCCTTCTAATCCCTTCAGAGTGGCAGCGCTTTATGGTCAATTCACACTTTTTGTGTTGTATTTCCTCTCTGTGTAGCCTCAAGAGTAATCCTCTCAGCTGCTGTGGCAAAACATGAGGCACGTGTGGAACACACACGGTGACAGCGACATGAAGAGCACAGTGATATACTGCAGTCATACAGCGCCGGGTGCTGACGTGCAGTGACGTGAACAGGTGTGATTGATTTCAGCTACACCTCACATAGAAGCTTATTTTCTTTTTAGGTTTTCCAGATACTTTTGGTTCTAGGTTTAAAGCTGTTCAACAGAAAACTGCAGCGAATTATTTTTTAACCAGTTTAGTTCTTATGTGCTTCTGTTTTATTATAATTAGTATTTCCATCACATTTACTTCACAAAAATGTCTGCAATAATGTTTTTTAAGCCTCAAATTACAGTTCACCTTCGCTTTCTCTCAGGCATCGTGTTGCCTCCTTCTTATTTGCATACAGTTGGACTCTAGGCTTTCCTTATGTGAATCAGGGGCTTCTAAAAAAACGTTTATATGAACACTGATCCAAAATAAAAACCGATTTAAAGCTTCTTGACTTATTTCTCACTTCAAATGTTTTCGGAAACACGTTTTGAAAGTCTTCAGACAAACTGCAAATATGCTGGTTTCACTTTAACATCCAGGAGTGGACCGTCAACGAGAGGGGATTCTTCCAGTCAGGGGCAGCTAAGTCTCTGCACAGTTGCGGGAGACTGTATAAATCCGGAATTTCAATCAAAAACAAAAAATTTCTCAGCAGCAAGCAATTGGACTGTAGGAAGGAAAAACTCCCTTTTAACAGGACGAAGAAACCTCTGGCAGAAACAGGCTCATGGAGGGGCAGCCATCTGTCACGACTGGTTGGGATTGGAGGGGTTGAAGACAAGACGAAAGGATGATAGAAAAAAAACAAAAAACAAAAACGAACATGATCAAACAGTTGTATCTTCAGCCGGACATAATGCCAATACTGGAGTGTGCTACTGTTCTCAAGGGCAATGACAGCAGATGTAATGAGCCCTTAAGTGTCTTAATAAGGTGAGGAATCAGTATGATGTCCCACCAGAACATTCACTGGAATTGATTTTCCGAGACACTGGAGCGCTACTGGGGGAATGGAACACCATTCCTCAAACCCAAGGCACCACTCCCATCATGACAGAAATATTTTATCATAGGATAAAGGTGATCACAGAAATCAACTTGGCATTAAGTTTGAGGGGCTCTTCCCTGTGGACCATTCCAGCAGAATTCCTCTCTAGAGGACAATGACCGGATCCTCTCATTGTAGCAGTCTTGATGCATGCTCAATCAATTTGCATATTACAATTTGCATATTAATAATCAAGGAACTGACCTCCCAGCTCATTGTTCATTCAGTGGGCTGGTTTCAGTCATTGTGCAAATGTACTGTTTGTAAGATTGGGGAAACCTGCAGTCAGCTGAGACTGAAGAAGTCACTTGGATGAGTGACGAAACGTTTCTCCCACTGAAAACGCTACGTCCAGATGAACAGAATCAACCTTTTGGGACTCTCACTGTAGCAGTTGAGGATTCAGCTTTTTCCTTGATTTGCCTTCTCATTGTACCTCGTTGATAGCTTGGTAGCTATCTCCAGTAACATAATAATAATAATAATGTATACTTTATTGATCCCCGTGGGGAAATTCCTCTCTGCATTTAACCCATTCACTCAGTGAAGCAGTGGGCAGCCACCAGTGCAGCGCCCGGGGAGCAGTGTGTGGGGGCGGTACCTTGCTCAGGGGTACCTCAGGGTAGCCGTTCAGGGGAATCGAACCCCCGACCTTGTGATCATGGGGCCACCACTCTACCTACTGAGCTATCCCTGCCCACATAATGTGAAAGTAAATTTTAAGGATTTTCTTTTATGGAAATGCATCAGATAAAAATAGACTTGAGCTATACTTGGCATCTACATGTTCAATCAGTGTTTGAGCTTTCAGTGAATCAAAAAGCAAAGACTCACCTAAGGCAGTAAAGGGCATTTTTCATAGTTTTTAACAATTAGTATAAATGATTCTTGAGTTTATTACAACAATCACTGAATGACATTTTGAGACTCATTACTTAAATATTTATGATTGGTTTAAAAGAAAAAAAGACAGAAATCCAAGAACTCTACAAATCATGACACACACAGTTGCCGTTATACACAAAGTGAGAGGAAGAAACATGGAGCTGAATTCCTCCAGGAGCACACAGGGAAGCCAGTCAACTACATCAGCACACAGTGGGAAAATGAAATGTTGTGTTCAACAGCCACATAAACTGTTCAGTTTCCTCAGTTTCACAAGAGGAAAGAATTTGAAACAGTGTGTGGAGACGTGAGGCATGAAACACACACACGTGCACACAAAACACTCAAAAACAAATCCCACAGCTACACACAGAAACACGCTGACTCAAACACACACATAATATTTCACACGAGCAATTTCACAAAACCACATACATAAACACTCAGCTGCTCCGACTGCTTACACACAGGCAGACGCTGGTACGAACACACACGTGCGCGCCGAACACAGATGTGCACGTTTACAGCGAACGGCTCCATTTCTCTCATTAGGGAGAAGGAGCCGCCTGCAGCAAAGCCTCCTCTATTCAGTCTGCTGAGATCTCTAAAACCAACAGTACTAGTCAGAGAGAGGAGGGAGGAATAAAACAGTCTTACACGGCATCTACGTTACAAAAACAGATGAGGAGGCTGAAGGGAAGAAGAACTGCAGTCATAAGAAGGGTGGCGCGAACACGCTTTGAGCAGTGTCTTCGGGGTATCTCAAACTTAACGATTTCAATTTAAAAAGTGTGACAGTTCATCTGGAATGTAATGGGCGGCCAAAGCAAAGAACAAAGAAGGAGGTTAAGATTACAAATCACTAAACCCCACCCCAAGTGCTTGCTCAAAGGAAACTGGTGGGTTTCTCTCTCTATAACACTCTGTGGTCTCAGCCAGACCATATGAAGTGCCCTGAGATGACTTATGCTGGCAGTATTTAATTCAAGACCACTATATTAAAAAAAAAGACTGCTATTTCCATTAGCAGTAATATATATTTGGCAGAATGGCTCTCTTCGGGGACCTACCTGCCT
This sequence comes from Etia nguti, assembly GCA_015106755.1. NCBI lineage: Eukaryota > Metazoa > Chordata > Actinopteri > Cichliformes > Cichlidae > Etia > Etia nguti. Next base: position 11,627 of record VUQG01025082.1, on the reverse strand, counting down.
TTCCGTATGCATATATGGGAAGCATAAGTCAGGAGAATGAGGACACCTTCCTGCACTATTATGTGCATAAATGGAAAGTTTGAGGCGGAAAGAAGAGCAGTGAGACCCCAAGAATCCCAGAACAAAACAGGCTGAACAGCACATCCCAGATTTGCCAGTAGGATGTGTGATATATTGAAGTGAACAACAATTCTGCATTAAAGATAGCAACATGATGTCTTTTATGCTTTTTGATCAACAGCAGCCAAGATCGGGACGGGTTCATTTACCAATTTCTGTGCCTTTTGTTTCACATTTTAAGCAATCCAACCATTAAATTTGGTGGAACAGCTGATAACAACATATCACTGTCCACTGCTTTTAGTCATATGGAAGTGAAAAAGACATCTAGAGGTCTATTAAAACTGTTTATTTGTTAAGATTTAACATTTGTGAGATCCATGTTTTATGCTACATATCCTATAGGATTAGGGCACAAGGATCATCAAGAGATTTTGTCAGCGAATAGACTGGGTGTCCAAAGTCCAAATGGGCGGTACACCAAGTCACGAAGCAAAGACATGAGTCAGAGCTCACTCAACATTGCATAAATAACCAGAGGTACGAAATCTTGCCATGTGTCGGCACATGAATCCAACTGCCTAAAATGACGACGCTTTCTTGTGAAACAATAAAGAAGCACGATGAAAAAAAGAGACATTACCTGCACTTGTACATAACACTGCAGAAGTCTTTTCACTCTCTATGTGTTTAACACCACTCTGCATTTAATCATTAACCAACCAATCGTAGCCGATGGCTGTCCTTCCCTGAGCCCGGCTCTGCTGGAGGTTTCTTCCTATTAAAAGGGAGTTTTTCCTCCCCACTGTTGCCAATTGCTTGCTCATAGAGGGTCATCTCAGTATTATTGTAGAGTCTTTACCTTACAATATAAAGTGCCTCAAGGCGACTATTGTTGTGATTTGTTAGTATGTAATTAAAACTGAATTCAATTAACACTGCAGAACAGTGCAGATGTTACTCGAGAACTTAAAGAATAGCAAGACTGCATACACGTTAATGTTTAGAAGGTACAAAATCAATGTCAAGTGCTTTAGAAGTTTGTATGTAATCAGTTTTGGAGCAACAGGTCATCTTTAAGGGGAATCTGAATGTCTGCTCCAAATTTTATAGCAAAGCAGCCTTCAAAACCACAAGTGACAACCTCACAGTGGTGCTAGAGGAAAACTTGGAGATCACTCAAGTTTTTATGAAAATTTATGTGGCAAGAATGAATGCCATTTGGTCCATTCATTTCTCTTTTTTTGCCCAGTGTGAATACAAGTAATAGACAGGCTGGCAGCAGGCTGACATAACCATCTTCAGAGCTGTGATGTTGGTGTGGCTACAAAAGTCAACTGTGCTCACACAAGACCAAAGGCCAAGACTACATGAAAGCAAGTCTCAGAGAGTTTTAAAAGCATGTTGAGACTAGGCTGCAGGATTTGCAAAACAAAAAAAGTTTTAAAAGTGAAATCCAAACACAACGTTTACGAGTCTGATGTGACTTCAGATTTCTATCTACCTGCAACCCCAAAATGAGCTTATAACACAATATAGCGCCTTGATTTCAAAACACTTGGCTCTGATATGATGAACAATGAGTTTGGGCTTTTTTGATACCAATATACCTCCACACAGTAAAATTAGATTGTAGCCGGCGGTAAGAGCAACTCTGATCTGCATAAACGGAAAAGTGGACAAAAGCACCTGCGGCTGTGTGATGAGAAACATGAAAAGGCTTGAAATAATAGCTAATACTTAAGAATTCTCTTGGCTTTTAGAAAGCAATGTGAGCCTCCTGAATGAAAAGAAAGACAGTGCCACGCAGACAGAGGATAAAGAGACGGAGGGGGTGAGAATAACACACGAAATAAGAGCGCACAATACTTCAGCTGTGGAGAAAGGAGAGAGGAATAGAGATAGGCACAAAAACAGAAAATAACAGACAACCCCATTAGGCAGAGGTTATTGAGTAAATTCATCTCGCTAGACAAAAGCTTCTCCTGTGGTTGTGTCACTGCTGCTTCCACCGAATTCAACACTTTCTCTCCAATTTCCGTCCATTTGCAACCCCCTGCATCTGTTAAAAGCTAAATTGCCCGTCTGCACCACCTTAAAATGGTTTCCCATGCATCACCACCCTATAAAAGCAGCGATACGCGGAGCATACTCAATGGCCGCGGAGATGCCAGTTTCAAACAGAAAAATTCAAGGTGCCTTAAATGGATTTCAAGATGTTTTTTGACCCACACAGTATCCCCCCCTATTTTTTTGTTTGTGGTTGAGAGGAGGCATTTACTATCAATACTGCACTGTTTCTGTGTCTTATAATATCCATATCCATCTTTGCGACAGAATTCCGGGCGATTTCTAGCTGCCAGGATTGCTTTTAAGGCAAATGGAAGAAAGAAAGCCGAGCTGGATTGGCAGAACCCAAAGAGGCTTAAACCGAGAGGGGAAAGTTCACTTCTCAAACCAAGGAAGAAGTTAATCTATCACAACAAAAGCCAAGGTGGTTACATTTTGGCGTGTTTAATGTACTTCTCCTTTCTCTCCGAGTTCAGCCCGAGATAAATGCCCACTCAAGATGACGGGCCCAGTAGTAAACCTGAGATCAATTGAATTTCATTGCACCACTTGGGCTCAGAGTCAATTAAACATTTCAAACTCAAAAGCAATCAAACAACAAGATGTATATGAGCCTATAGATGATACATAAAAGGAGCAAGGACGCTTGCTGGGACAGCCTTGAGGAAAAATGCTGAACCTGGAAGTCACACTTTTCTCGAGATGAGAGACGGATGACGGGGCGCATCGCAAATGGTTCTCTGATCCTGTTTCTCATCACACACACACACACACACACGCGCGCACACACGACATTACAGCCACCCCTCCCTCACGCATTCAGGTTTGTGTTTGACCAAGCACTCAACAAAATGAGATGTGTGTGTCTGAGCGTGCACAAACAGCCATGTGTGTGATGATTCGGGGAGTGTCATTGCACTCGCTGACTCAGCATTTCTGCTGACTGTCATTCCTGTCATTTCCTCACAGCAAAGCCAAGGGGGACCTGCCAGGATCCCTCTCGATGACTATGTCTGTTTACCTTATGTTCTCCTCCAGCTGCTAAATTGGTTTTGTTGGCTGCGTGATAAAACACTCAAACACTCTTTTTCAGTCTTTATTTATTCTTTTCTTTCTTCGTGACTTGTGATGAAAGTGATGTTACTGTACACTGTTTCTGGAACCGTTTAGGATACAAATACAACTTAACACTTCAACTCATCTGGCAAAATCAATGCCATGAATTGCCAGGAAAAAGTGCCTGTCTGAAAACATTCCTCAAACTGTAGCTGCATCAGCGAGTAGTCACAATAACCGTGTTTTTCACACATAGTCTATACTTGGACAGGCCGCCCAGGTATGTTGACAGTCTTCCAAGCATATTTTGTGTTTTATTTTTTCGACTGTCTGACACAGCAACACAAATGAGTTACCACTGGGTAATATCCTCACTCTTATTTTGAAAGCTCACTTGTTTCTAACCAGCTACATCCAGTCCTTACCGTCAAGTGTTTCCCTACGGGAGTTCCTCGGTCTGCAATCGGACAGATCCAAATCCCTCCATCTTAAACAGCAGCTGGCGATGTTTCTCCTTGTTCTGCTTAGATATTCACTGAGAGCTGGAGAGGCACTCCAACTACAACCTGCAGCAGATAGAGTGGCTGCTGCGGCTTGGGTGAGCTCACAAAGAGAGACTACAGAGCATAAAAGGGACTACTGATGCAACCTAAACCAAATCCAACTCCAAGATGGTAGAGTTGAAGTCTGCTCATAGAATGAGGAAGTTACTGGAGAGGCCAGGGGATTATCCCTCCATCAGTTTTTGTCACAAATTAGGTCTATATATGGAATTATTTTTTTTGCTCCTCCATCTTCAAATACAGTGTAGTTGTGTGGGAAAAACTAATTAAGACTCATGCCAGTACCACACTTTTTTATGTGAATGTCATTATTTCTTCATGCTTGACAGGTTGTTTGAGACTAGTCCAAACCAAATGCCACAAAAAGACCAACTCAGATGAAATATTACTGATTTCTAAGCACCTCTATACAATCACGGCTTCCACTCCTCATCAAATCCCATCTAGCACTACATCCAGCTGTAGGTCCTGACAAACGTTCCATCAGTCCCTGATTGGCTCGACTTGGCGCATTCTTGTAGGAAGCGAACTTGTCAGGACGAGGCTTTCAAGTGTTGTTGCTGGACATATTCCGCACCCATAATAAACTGTTTGTTGGTTAAGTAAAGAAATTTCTAAATGTTGTGTTCTACTGGCAACAACTTAAAATCTTCTGAAGCTGCACTTGAGTAAAGAAGCATGAGGCCGTCACAAGAAAGTGATCAGCAGACGAATACTGACTTACGACAATAAGTCTTGTGATCCAAATTGCCAAAGACGGAAAAACGTGATTTATCAAATGAGTCACCCATGTCACTCTGGGCCTGTTCCAACCTATGGGCTGCATGCTCCCAGTCCTGGAAGAGTGTAACTCCGTATGGTGTCACACTTGAATCTTGAAAGCTTGGATACAGATGGAAGCCTAATATCATTTCCATGTACATGTTTATTTACTCTGGAAGAAGCCGTAAAACTTTGTGAAAGGAGTCCAATATGAGTTGATAAGACAGTGAAACTCACTTCTGTCCAATAACAGCGATACTTGAGTGAGTTGTTGTATCCTGAACTTTTCCGTTGGAAGCACTGCTGTTAGCCTCTGTTAGCTAGCATTAGTGAAACTTTCTTTGAAATGTGAAGTGGCTCTAACATCGTTGAACTCTGACACTTAGCAAATAAACTCTCATAAAATGTGAGAATTTAATCAAACTGTTTGTCATAGGAAAAGTATGACTTTTTTTAGGACACTCAGCTTCTAACCAGCTTCTAAGCAACGAAGCTGGTTAGAAGCTAACATTATGCTAGCTTAATGTTAGCTTCTAACCAGCTTCGTTGCTTAGAGGGTTTCATGTCTAATCTGCTGACAATAAGTAATTTTGACAATATGGGTAATAAATAAACATGCTTGGCACATTTTCGTGTGTTAGAGCCCTGAGTGGATGTATTAATGTGTTTTGAAGGTGAAATTACACACTAGCCTATGTATATTTATGAGTTCAATATTCTTTTTTACTTAAATTCAATTTAGTTTACGTTATATAACTCCAACTGACAACAACAGCTGGCTCAAGGAGCTTTATATTTTAAGACCCTACAATACTACAGAGAAACCCTCAACAACTTTGTTCTATTATATAAACTCAAAAAACAACTGACTGTACCCTTCAGTTTTATTTGCGCAATAAAATTCCTGATCATGAACAAAAATTGATTAAATACTGTATGAAATTCTGACAATCTTGAAATCAAATGGAATTTCATATGAGACACAAAATAAGGTGTTGCACTTGATAGATTCCAGTCCGTAAGCCTGAAGGCGTTCTAACCCACTGCCACTCGAGGCTGTTTAGCTTGGAACAGCACTTAAATGTGGTAGACCCTTCACACAAATGTGCAAACAGAGTTAAAGTGTAAAATGGCCACAACACAATTGTCCCCTCGTTGCTGTGTCTTCTCTCAACTCTTTCTTTGTGACGTCCCCCTTCTCTCCTGATGCCTTTTGAATTCCTAATCACTTCAAGGAAAACCTGAATTAGGACTGCATGATTTCAACCTCAGTGACTTTCTATCCATCCCCTCCTCCTCCGCCTTCTTCTTAGAGTCTCATAATTTGAGACACATTGTCAGGAATACAGTCACTCTGTCTTTGCCTCACTGCCCTCCGGTTCCCTTCCTCAATTTTTTTTCTCACTTTCTTTAAAACTCATCTGCGTTTTTTTCCTCCAAGACTGCTCTGCCGATGCGCTATTGTTTTCCCCTCTGCAATTATTCTTCTTCTTTCCCTGATATATATATATATATATATTTTAAAGGGGGGCAGAACAGAGTGTGCCACCAGCTATGATTCCGTGTGTTTTGAGAGTTTGCTCCATTAGATTACATACCGAGTTGAAAAGCTGCCAGACGTATTTGTTCATCTTCAGACAGCATGATATATGAAGGAACAAAAACAACTTGCCTAATTTGAAAGATTCTTCGGGGCCTTGTGGCTACTTCCTCATTTCCCGGTGCTCTGCTTGAAACCCACTTTATTGTTTTCAATTTCCTTTCTGCAACTGTGAAGTGCTTTACCTGAAAATTGTCTGAAAGCAAGACAGAGAGAAGTGTAACACCCGCCGTTACCTTTGCATCCGACCTCCTCACCTCAACAACATTCTAATTTCTCCGGCCTCTTATATCCACTTACTCCCCCCTCCCCGCCCTCCTTCACCGAGCGCACTGTACATTACCGTTTTCACCCGTCGGCTCACCTCTGCACACCTCAGCGAGCCCTCCCATCCCATCCTTGTGGCCTTTTTTTTTTTCTCTTTTTTTAACAAACACTTTTATGGTGTCACTATAGCAACTTAAAAAAACGAAATCTGTCCCTGCCCGCTGTTACCGATTCTCTCTGATGTCACCTACGTTCTCTTCTCTCTCCAAAGGAAGCGATAAAGCTCAAGAGCAAAATTTAAACTGCTTCATAAACACCGAGCAAGAGCTCCATGTGGAGAAAGCTGCTGTATCTGTTTTTTGGATATTTTTTTTTGATGTCACACTGTGTGGATTGTAAGTTTCGACTTTCATATAGTATAGTTTCCTCCCACTCTGGCAAAGAAAAGGAGTCTACTTTAACACTGAAGCTTTACACAACCTCACCTATTACTGGGGCGGGGGGGTGATTTCAGATGAACAAGACAAACCTATCACTCGGATGGAAACCCATTCCATCTAGTTTTTCTCTTAATTTTAATCACAGTGGAACCTTTTATAGCACGTCAAGTTCTCATACTGATCTCTCAGAGTTAAATATTCAAGGTATGATGCCCAAAAAGTCACAGATTTGTAGCCGCCTTATCCTTCCTTCTGTCATCCTTTTTTTCCTCTGCTCCTCTTTATCATTTCCCTGCTGTACCTTCCTCCCACACGTCCCCATAGCCCAGGGAAAGTCTAACCAGGATTACAGATAACAGAAGACAGATCTGCATCTGAAAGCCATGTACGGAAAAAACAAGAATGAAGCACTCCAACTTTGACCTTGGCCCAGCACTAAATATATACAAGGAGAGAAAGGAGGGTTAAGGGAGGATATTCAAGTGTGTGTGTGTGTGTGTGTATTTCCCAGACACACTTTTGTGAGTATGGGAAATATGGGGATATGCTGATTGGATTGATGCTGCACAAGAACAGGAAGTTCAGGGATTTTGTTTGGCTGCACATGGAGATAGGGGTCGTGCACGCGCTCACAAAGAGACATACACACACACACACACACAGAGATTATTTTGCTGCCTCAACTGTTCAGACAGCACGGAACATAAGGCAGAAATTGGCCATTTGGGACAACAAATACAAGCTGCGTGGTCTGGAGCAGCAGCAGCACAAGAAATTGGGTCGCTGAAATTCTTTTAATTGCTGACAAAACAGCGGCAGAATTATCCTCGCTTGCACCCAGATAGGAAATAATTCCCCCCGTCCACCCACCCACCCACTTGCCGCTCGTCTAGCTTGAAAATTCCAAACGCCGATGCTAACGACAATCAAAAAGCTCCTTGCAAGTCCAATTTTAACTTGGGAAGCGAGCGCTTTCAATCAGGCAGCGTGCAAAAGTGGCTCCCACCTCCGTCTCGCGGTTACCTGTCACATCTGCACGGCGTCGGAGCGTCTCTTCCCCCTTACAAGAGGAACTATTTCAATCTGCCTGCCCCGTTTGATCTGCCATGGCCTTTCAGCGCAGAGGCTGCATCAAAAAGATGCGGGGAACTTAAAAGCCCAATCGCTTCTCTCAATCTCGCTCTCTCTTTTGCTCCAATCGTTTCTTCTTGCATCCCTTCCCAGGTCTGATTTTTTGTTGTTGTTCAGGCTAAAATTGGGTGCTGTAAACACTTTGTCAGTGGCTGATAGTTAAAAAAGAAAAATACATTCTTAAATTCTTACTAAATGCTTCATATTAATGAGCCCTTAATCACAAAGCTTTGGCTAAACATCAGCGATGAAAGCCCTTTTTCTAATGTTCCTCTCATTCACAAATTCTTAGATCATCCAATCCTCTTTTCTTTGAAGCAGTGACTGACAGATGGTGAGTCTTCAAATATCACTGCATAGATCAGCTCCTGGGCAACCACGACCCCGTCCCTCATCACAGCCACGCTGCTCTGATCTGATCGAGAGGTTTTCAGTGGAATCACTGAACTCCACCACTCTGAAGGTGTCCTGCACTTGGTTATCTGGGCTCACACGCGACAAAACAGTAAAGTTATTATTTTAAAAACAGATCTCCTTATTGGAATGACTGACAGCTAAGTATAGGCAGCGAGCGGAGGGAAAATCCCATCATCGCCTCACTGCTTTTGGTTGTAATCAAGTATGTGACCTGGTGGGAATGTTGCTCTGATAAACCGTATTTGGCGCTCTAGTCTGTCACTGAGTTATCCGAGCCACATGCATAAGCTAAACTAGGGAGACAAACTGCCTTTCGAAGCCGTGGAAGGAAAAAAAAAGTGTTGTTTGTTACATTCAGACTGGTATTCTGCCACGCAGTATCACTTTACTTGGCGGTCTAGTCATCAGCAGCTCAACAGGAGAGAGCGCGCAGCTCTAACACCGCTGGGTCGGCAATTCGGCTCCCACCGGGGCTGCACATACAGTATTTAAATGGAGATCTCTAAAGGCGACAGGAATAAAATAAAAAAACAAACCCTCAGCTAAATGTCATTTTCATTGCATCATACGGACACATTACCATAGCCCACCCTTCCTGTGAGTGTTTCTCACACCAACTGAGTTCAGACTGCTTTATCAATCTGCTTTACTGCCGCCCTCCTCTCCTCCTGGCCTTATTTGTTAAAAGCACTCGAGGTACGGACCGCAGGGTGCACTGTCGATTGTCTGCAGCTCTCATCTCAGCCGGGATCTGAGGGTTGAGAGTAAAGACAGGGCTCCAGCAGCCCCTCGTCACACCACCACTACCTGACCCTCCTACACACACAGATTCCCTGTGGTGGCTGCTGCTTTCACCCAAACAAAACCATCTCCGAACTACAGGCAAGCATCTAAGATGGTTATAGCGTGAATCAATGTCAAGGAAGCGCCAAAAAAAGCAGAGGCATACATAATTAAGTCGCATCCACGAACCCAAAATGAGGCTGTTCACCGAAATACCCCTTATTAAAAAGTACTATGCGGTAATTACTTAATTACTTTGATTAAATTCAGTTAATTAACCTCAAAGGGATACTGCAATTTCAAAAATGAGTCCAAAGCTTTAGTATGTTACAGTTTTAGGGTATAAAACAGGTTAAAATGCCAGAAAGGTACCTGCTTACAGGCACGTGTGACACAGCACCCACAAACACAGTGTCAGTCTGGTCTTAATTAAATGTTGCCCTAACTTTTGACAAGTAAAAAAAAATAAAAAAGAAATCCAACAGAGTATCGAGTTGTTTTAAAATAAAAAGCCACATGAGAAATCCTAGAAGTCCACTTTGATGTGACCACAACACTGCTTACCCACAGAATGTCTATTGTAGGTAGAAACAGGATGCATAATGAGCAGGGGGAGAGAATATCATACCCTCTATGAACAATTTAATAATAAAAGACTCCGAGAATAAACTAGGTAATTAGGTTGCAAGCACCTCAAAGCACATCCAGCACCGCTGTCGCCCGAGTCTGATTGTGACTCATTTTGGTCTAAAAACCTTTGAAAAAAAAAAAAAAAAAGCCCAAGAACAACAAAAAACCCACTGCATGTCTCCGGGTGCAACCAGGAACTAATATGTGCCCCAGTCGTTTAGTCACTTTGGATGTCACGCCTCGGCCCCGGAGTGGAGGTGATGCTCAGGGTGTCCTGCTTTATCGACGGGTCCCAGCACAGGCGCAACCTGACACACAGACACACACTTAAGAAAGGGGGTCTCTCTCTCTCTCTATTTCCCTTCATCTCTTTGCATCTCTCCACATAGCACCCACATCATCACACACACAAACACTCATCCTCACAAGTTTACCCTTGAGAGATATAAGTAGAGAGGCAGAGAGAGAGAGAGAGGGAGATGAGGATGGAATATGCAGAGAAGGCTCACATCTCTCTCTTTCTCTCTCTCTCTCTCTCTCTCTCTCTCTCACACACACACACAAACACACACACACACACACACACACACACACAACCTAAAGAGATATCTTTTTTCCCCTCCTTTTTCTGTGTGCTTGGCAGCCAAACTGGTGGCTTGATGCCCGTAAGTCTCTCAAAATCAGCCTGTCTGCCTCACCTACGCATTTCAAGTCAAAAATTCATAAGGTGACACAAAACTGTCAGAGCACGTTTGACGTGACTCCAAAAATGATGACGCTATGGGCGTGCGTGTGTGCCCGCCTGGATATATATTTTTATATGTGGGCGGGTATGGGACAAACACACAGGAACAGAAAATCTGCAAATCCACTCGTATCTCACACATACACACACAGCCATGGAAGCAAACAACACCCACGATTCATAGGTCAAACATTTACATTTTGCATCTAGGCACAGACACAAGAAGCAAACATATGAGACCTTGCATGCATGCAAGCGTGCACGCGCACTCTCCGAGTGTTTCCAAGTTGATTTCGTGTCTTGAGCGACATCACAAGTTTTCAGCAAACAATCATCACGATAAATCACAACAGGCCACAAAATAATAAATGTTTCTTTAAAAAGTCCAGTACAATTTTCTGGTGAGCCGGCTGTGCTCAGCAGAGGTTTCGGTGACTGTTCGCTCTTCTAAACGGCACCACTATTACATTGCGACAGCGTTCCTATCAGACTCCTGCCGTCCTCACTACGCACCACAGCAACATTAAAAGCTGTGACATGCTGGACATAAAACACCGCCGCGCATCTTTGCACTATAACTGCCTCATTCATGCTGCCACTTTGCATCCAAGAAAGAAAAAAAATCCGCAGCAGCTCCTCGCCAGTGAAGTAACGCAATCCTTCACCTTCAACAACTTGAGCAATTCCACCAAAAGCCAGAAAAAGAAAAGACCTTCAGATAGTCCATGTGCAACCTCAGCGTGCGTTTGGCTGCTTCCCCTCCTAAGCGCAAAAATGAGAGAAACATAAACCCCGATTTCCCCCCCGCAGCACTGAGTGGTCCATGTGTGCTCTGGTTAGTGGAACACGGGAGAGAGGCATCGGCAAGAGGGGTACGAAGGGCGACAAGGAGAGGAAGGGTCAAAGAGGGAGAGGGAATGTCACCAACATTTCGGATGTAGGAGAAGACAAAAAAGAGAGAGAGAGGGAGAAAGGGCTCCGAGACGAGTTGAGAGATGACTAACAACCACAAAAAGTTTGGCTGTACTTACTGATCAAACCGTCCTCTGCATTCGTGCTGCGTGGCATGTCTTTTTTTTTTTTTTTTTTTTAATGTAATTATT
>VUQG01025078.1:11760-22254 GCA_015106755.1 Etia nguti | reverse complement strand
GGGGGGCGCTGGAACCTATCCCAGCTGTCATAGGGCGAGGGGCAGGGTACACCCTGGACAGGTCGCCTGTGTGTCACAGGGCTAACAAAGAGAGACACACAGAAAGACCCCGGCCAGGTGGTGGAATCGAACACAGGACCTTCTTGCTGTGAGGTGACAGTGCTAACCACCGAGCAAAATAAAAAATGTGGAAAATTTTTTTAACATGAAATTATTTGTCACAGAAATGAAGAAAATGGTCTTTTTTTATTTAAATCACAACATCAGTTGACTCGTGGCACTTTCTATTGTAAAACCTTACAGTAATACAGAAAAACCAGAGAAAACACCAACAATCGTATGACCCTCTATGAACAAGCGCTTTAGCAACAGAGGGAAGGAAAAACTCCCTTTTAACAGGAAGAAACCTCTAGCAGAACCAGGCTCAGGGAGGGGCGGGGCCATCTGCCACGACCAGATGGGGTGATGGGAGAACGACTGGTAGATTAGAAAAGTGCTATAAGAACCAGTCCATTTACCAGTCCTTGGGACTTAGTTTTTTCAGACTTCTAAATTTAACCCAGTTTGTTACCAAGTGCACCGATCTAGAGGGAAGCTACAAGTATGTCTGGTAAGATACCGGGTTTTATTAAAGAGGGGAAGGAGAGGGATTTAGGAGTCGGCGAGTCCCCTCGGCCATTGGCTCCATCTGAACTCTGCACAATACCTGTAGGATCAGAGATTAGGACTTATTAAACAGAAAGCTGACCCAGACTTCCTGTATTGGGGTGCTGGTTCCACAGATCAACACTTTTGAAAGTTGGCCTCTGATGGTTAGGTAAATCTATCGTCTGTAGTGATCTGGGATTGGCTTCAGCCAACAATAGTTACTAGTTGAATAAGCAGAGAATAAAATGTTTTCTCATGGGTAGTATTTGGTGATAACAATGGCACTAAAACATTTTTCAAAATAAAAACAAGGTTTTGATTTATTTCTTTATTTTTATTGCACTTTTTCCTGCACAACGTATCCCCAAAACAGAGGTACATGCTGCCTTTTTGACCTTTTTACCTGTGTTCCAGGCTACACATAGGCAAAGGTGTGCAGCTGGAGTGTCGTGGTGAGGGGGATGTGTGGATGCGCTGCATGAGCGACCATGCTGTGTTTGTACAGAGCTACTACCTCGATCGGGAAGCAGGCCGGGCACCAGGTGATGCTGTGCATAAGATCTACCCTGGAGCCTACATCAAGGTATAAATCCAGCTCACTCGCATCATTCATATTTTTTTAAAATTATTTTTACATTGAGAATACCTGTGAGCATCATTAGGTTTATAGGTGACACTGGCCTGAAGAATGCTGTACCAAACACTTAAAATGAGCAGTAATATACTGCAAACAATGTCTGAACTGTTCAATTCCATTTTATTATTACATATATTTATTACCAACAGTTGCCCCAAGGCGCTTTATAGTTTAAGGTAAAGACCCTACAATAAAACAAGGAAAATGCCAACAATAAATGACCCCCACTGAGCAAGCACTTGGTGACAGTGGGAAGGAAAAACTCCCTTTTCACAGGAAATAACCTAGCCCAGAACCAGACTCAGGGAGGGGTGGGCATCTGCTGTGACTGGTTGTGGGCAATGGGAGGGAAAGCGGTTGTAAAGTAGTTTTCACAAGTAAGGTTTTCATGCCTCAGATTGTTTGCTGTTACAGTGTACACCAGTTGTGTCTTGGTCAGGTATTTGACCTACGGCAGTGCCACAGACAGATGCAGCAGCAGGCAGCCACGGCTCAAGCTGCAGCTGCTGCACAGGCAGCCGCTGTCTCAGGGAACATTCCTGGTCCAGGCAGCGTTGGAGGCATTGCACCTGCAGTTAGTAAGTGTTGAGACACTCACAACACACGAAATGCAAACTTAGCGGTGAAGTTAAAGGTAGAAACTCTCATAATGTGAAACAACAACAACTTTTGAATACTAAGATTCTACTAATTCCATTCACTATGACTGAGTACAGCCAAACACCAGACCAACAGTAGGTGGAAAAGTGGTAGTATGGTTTCTGATATTAACACCCCCTCCCCGTTCACTGACAGGTCTCTCTGCAGCAGCAGGCATTGGTGTAGATGACCTGAGGCGACTCTGTATCTTGCGGCTCAGCTTTGTGAAAGGCTGGGGGCCTGACTACCCCCGTCAGAGCATTAAACACACTCCTTGCTGGGTGGAGGTCCACCTCCACCGTGCTCTGCAGCTTCTGGATGAGGTGTTGCACACTATGCCACTGACTGACCCAGGGCCTGCAAATTGAGAACCCTTAGCAGTCTGGATTCTTTGAATGTGCACACAACAAACACACATGGTTGCTTTTTTTGTTTCTTCTTCAAATGGATTTCTCCAGCAAGTCAGTCAGAAACCATCAACAACCAATCATGCTTGTAGCAATCACTCATGCTTTTTTAAACGCACATACACACTGTAACCAAAAGGTCTGTCCAGACATATATATGCTGATGTCTTTGGGATTTTCCTAATGCTTTAGTCTAAAGAATCTAAAGTCAAAGCAGGCGAATGATGGTCAGATTCTTAGACATTTGAACGCACCAGTAGAAAAATCCAGGGATTTGTTTCAGATATCCAATTCTCCGATATGCAAGTTGGATTTTTTCTGCTTGTAGGAGTGTTCTGCACATTCGCTCATGGAATATAAACAGATGTTTAAAAATCCGGTCTGGAGTCAAAAGCACCCCAGACAGGTAACTGCATACCTCTGGAAAATGCTGTCAGTGAATCTACACTGAACACATTCAGCGTTACACTTCTCTTTACGTCTCATTGACAACAGAGCTGATGTAGAAGTATGAATTAAGGAGACTGGTGTTATTCCATCTGTGTACTTGTACTCTGCTCTTCACTCTACGTTGATTTATATTATTACTATATTATTTTTGTACCAAAAGACAAAAAAGCCCAAAACATTTAGCTTTAACGCCGTGTTGTTGTACTTTGTAATGAAACAGTGCTACCCTGTATGTAACCAAATGGTTGATATAACTCATGAAAGCCAGATTACCTCATAAGTACAGTGCAGAGTCACAGCATCAGTGACAGGCTGAAGTCAGTCTGTGACTGGGTACCAAAACTAACAGAAGGTCCGCCGATCGGATCCTGATGGCAACATTTAGTTTCACAGCAGAGTGAACTCATAAGAGAGCAACTAACTTCTCACACACAGAGACAGAAACCCAGACAGAGTGTTTGTATGGTCAGACCTAGCATCTAGCACCAGTCTGTACATTTGACACCAGTGCCTTTCTGTTCTCTGAGTGACCGTTAGAATTTGATTTCTGACACGTATGCAGCAGTTTACTTGAACTCTGACTGGTTGTGTGCACGAGTTCTGGTTGGGAAGCTGATTTAAATAAGTCTGCCCAGTCTGGGTCGCAGTCTAATTGACGACTCAAAGTGCTTTTATACAACTACAGGCTACATTCGCCCATTTATACATATATTATTATAGCACTTTATCGCACCGGTGGATCCATCAAAGCGGTTTAGGGTTAAATGTCTTGCCCGAGGACACTTTGACACGTAGACCGGATAAACCTGAAGCACTGACCTGATCAGTAGACAATCTGCTCGACCTCCTGAGCCATAGAGCTGTAAAGATCTCCTCATAAATCAGAAGATTGAATATTTAAATGAAATAATTAGAATGAAAAATTGAACTAAGTGCTTGTAGTGAACTATCAAAGAAGTATAATAATAATATAATGGGCACATCTGGACATTTGCTGTCTTGGGAAAAAAACACTTCCCACTGATGCATTATCATTTGTCTTGTAATCTTCAGCTCAAAATGAATGCATTTTATGCAGTTGGAGGTGTGATGGATTTATCCCTGATTTCCCTTAAATATATGGAAAAAGTCACTTCAGTGAGAGGAGTGTCTAACTCTCACAACAACATCACACGAGCACCCAAACGGTATAGCACACACCCAAATACCACACCCTGTGCCTTTATTTTCTGTCCTCCAAAACACGTATTACATAAAAACCGTCTTGAAACAATACAGATGTGTATTTTAAAGGCAAAAGTCAGCACCCCACTTGTACTGTATGTATGAGTGTAGCTGGATCTACCACAGAGTTCAAATACACTGCACACAACACAGTCTCACATACAAAGACAAGTTTGTACCCTTTAGAGATAAATCTGCTTTCTTGTGACTTGACAAAATAATTCTGGAGAAAATCTGAACTATATGATACGGGAATGTTGTGTGTTGATCTAGATCTAAATGTGAATACATGTACCAACCAGTCTGTCTGTAGAGATGCTTGGACACTGTGGAATCTGAGAAACAATTTGTTGGCTTTACAGTGATCAGCCATTAACATATGAATATTTGTGATGTGTGCCTTTTGTTGTGACAGTAGATGCACCGACACTGGATATAAGAAAACACTATAAAGATCGATGTTGCACATTGTGAGTTGGTTTTTCAGCTGTTCGAATCCTTTTACGATATTCTGTGGCTCCCTCAGGTTTCAGCGTAGCTCTGTGAAGATATTACACGGTGTCCGAGAGAACAGAGGTCCTATTGACAGATTACTCTTTGTACCTGAGTAGTGTTATTTATTGCCTTAGTCTTTGGTGAGTAAAATATTTCAGAGTATGCTTAGCACTACTTCATTTTAGCAAGAACGATATAAGCATGTAATACATGTTCGTTTTCCTCTGTTCACACGCCCACGAGGATGTGCAAACCATCGCATTTTTAGCACATTATCCAGATCTTTCTACAACCAGTCAATCATTTTCATGATGTGTCTACCAAAGCACCTGTAGATTGCTATTGTCTCTTTATTCATCACTATTAAACATGTACTTGTACTTTTCCATGTGAGCTGCAGGATTTACAGTTGGTATCGATTAAAAATAAAAAGATATTTCTAGGCTTTCTGGATTTTATTTCACCCATGGCAACCAGTCATCATTGTGGTTTATTAGAAACATTACTTTGCTCACTTGTAGATTAAAGTCACTTAATGAAGCAGCTCAGCATTGCTTGCATTTGCACACTATGAGTACTGAACCACACAGTTCTTTGCAGCAAACAATAATTAGTAAGAAACTGCAAACTTATGCATTGCCCCTCATATAATCCATGGCAGTGCAACAGTCCTTGCTCATTACAACGAAAGGCTTCAACTGTAAATTGGATTCAATATGTAACATGTTATTTGAACTATTTTGGGGGATTGAATACTATATCTCTGATCGTTCTTATTTCGTGACCACATAAATTTGTTAGTTCTTGGCAGGAAATGTACTTGGAGGATACAGTTCTTAAGCTAACTGTATTACTGAAAATGTGTTGATTTTAGTG
Organism: Etia nguti; assembly: GCA_015106755.1. Classification (NCBI taxonomy): domain Eukaryota; kingdom Metazoa; phylum Chordata; class Actinopteri; order Cichliformes; family Cichlidae; genus Etia; species Etia nguti. The sequence continues at coordinate 16,878 of VUQG01025078.1, read as the reverse complement.
AGGATGAGGCCACTTATTGTGGGATTGTAAGAAGGATTTAAGGAGGACAAACTAGAGCTGCTGACTAAGCGAAAGTACATGTTGCAAGACAACGATCCAGCAATCAGTGAAGATCTGCCACCCCCCTAAGAAGAAGTCACAATGAGGACTGACTGCTTGTGCTTGTGATGCAGATTTCACTTTATTTGCACAATGACCAAAATCCACACACTGACTCTTTCAGTCTTCCTAGTCCAGCCAGCTGCGACATCATCTCTCCAACACCACTCTTCTTCCAGATCCCAGTGTGCTACTCAAATAAGGGAGGCATGATTAGACAACAAGCACCAGGCCCCCGAATCCACTGCCCCACCCTTCCCCTGTAGCCAAGCCACAAACCACACCCAGCCACACACCTCCAGAATTCTAACTAAGGCCAGGGAGCCATCCAGCGCAGCCTACCCCTCCCATCTGTGCTCCCAGCCTATGGACCACCTTAGTGTTAAAAGGCTGGAGAGCTAAATACCACCAGGTAATCTGGGTGCTGGCATCTTCTATACAATGGAGTCACTGCAGTAGGGCATGATCTGAGCAGAGGGTAAATGGACATCCCAGAAGGTCGACTGCCCACCGGATAGCCAAGCATAGCAGCTAATTCCTAACCCTTAACAACTTGTCTTTTATGTGTAAGCAATCTTTAGGTCATTTTTTTTCCAGGGCTTGGAGGTTCTGAGGAGAGGTGCTGAGATGGAGCCTGCAATAACAGCTTAGTATAGCAGGCTAATTATTCTAAACTACTGACCCGGTGGTCTAGTCACTCACTCCACTGCCCCCTGGCTTGCTGCATTTCCTGATGCCGTTGGTTTTGATCCCAACGAATATCCCTAATTTGGTTTTGCCAGATTCAAATGCCCCAATGTACAAAATGTTCATGACTGCAAATATGTGCATAGGTAGAATCTGGTTCCCTTACACTAAAGAAGAACAATTCATATTACTGGCCAGTGACAACTGCTCATCAGCGGGATGCAGTGGCGTGACTTGTTGTGTGGGCACAGGAAGACCACCTTGTGCAAGGAATATACACCGATATAGATGTGCAATCAGAGCGATCAGAGGAAAAGCTGACCATTGGTTTTCTACATGTATATGCCAAAATACCATGTTTGAAAAGTGAACAGTGAAAACGTAACCAAATAAAACATTCTTCAGCCTGGCTTGTATAAAAAATGAATGACACTTTATTTGCAATGTAGACATTTTATGAATTTTTTTTAACTGTTTACTTTTGTGTGAAATCAAAAAAAGTGTTACTTTAGCAATGGTATGAGTTTTTGAAAAAATTAACTCCAATTACCGAACCACCATACAGATCAGAGATGAATGTCACTGCACCATGTGGAGCTATGCTAACTAGGCTTTAATGCTGCAGCTGGGTTTGTATGAAGTCTTTCACTTTGTAGGAGTGGTGAGCATGGTGTTTGACACTTCTGCACAAAACAACGAAAACAACGAAAAGAAAGAACTCGTTGATTGGCTGGAGCAGCTGCCTCTGGGAGGTTAAAATAATAGGGAAAATGTTATTCCTTATGCAAACAAACTACTGAGATTATGCTGACCATTTTAATGCCATCAAGTGGTCATAGCTGGGAAATGTAGTCACAAAAGAGAAATACATCATGTCAGTCATTGATAAACACCTTACACTGTCATCAAAATAATGTCAGCTGTGTTAACTAAGCTAGTGTCTGAAATGGTATGCTACCTAACATTCAGATAATCTGATTAAAATATTTGTTTCTATATTTCCTCTATAATGTTAAGATATTTCTCAAATACCAATGCATGAACATGAAAAATACACTGGGTATGTATATATTTATCAGAAGCTATTTAATTGAACTGATGTGGACATGGTATAATTGTTAGTCAGGTGTACCTGAGGTCAGAGCCAGCAAACCGCTCTAATCCAAACTCACTTTGGACACATAATTCCTGTTTATCCTTCCTTAGATCCTCGACCTCTTTGGACAGGTCTTCTGGAGCTGATGCACACATGTCCAGTTCAGATGGTTCAGGGAGTGAGCAGTAGTCATGATCTTTTCTTTTTTTCTGTCTTTTTTTTGGGTGTTGGTTGTCCAGGAAACTCCAACTCCATTTGGAAATGTGGGTCAAAATTGCTGATGATAGTTGGTTAGTTCACCTGTAAAGTCATTCTTGTTGTTTTGTGCAGCATTTTTGGGCCTCTGTTTGCCTCATCTCAGGTTCTTCCTCCAGTCGTTGTAGAGGAACCACAGCAATAAAAATTGCACTACATAAATATTTGGTAAAGGAAAAAACCCAGTCTTTGTTATATAATAATAACTAATAAAAATAAATACAATAAATCATTAATGAAATAAAATGTGTACTTATTACTAAATAATCGTTTCTTTCTTTAAGCTAATCTAAATTTAAGAGCAGAATAAACTTCAGCAGACTTTATTTATTGTAATCTGTTTTTTTAATGAGATTAACTAGTTTAGATTTATCTAATAATAATGTATAACACATTTCTTTTTTTCACATATAAATACATTTGTTCTATGTATGCTTTGTCTTTTATCTGTTGCATATATGTAGCAATACAGTACAATAGTCTTTAAATTGTGCTACATTTGTATGGTGTATGCTTCGTTATTACTTTAGCTACACAAATAAGGAAAAAAAAAATCTGATCCACCCTGCTGAAACCTTTCCAGCTCCGCCACTGTTGGAAGCCCCTAATATTGCACAGATAAGAATATTAAAAATAAAATAAAATAATAAAATAATATCAGCATGTGTTTCTGGAATGTGGGGAATATCCTTAAAGTTAAAGCAAATGAAATTTACAGAAAGTTCACTTATTTTTCGAAGAAAATATTCTCGTATGTATTTGTTGAGTCTACAGCGCTGGTTTCAAACTCCGGTCCACAGGGGGCGCCAGCGGGTCTCTGCTGCTTTGCTGAGCAATCAATAGAAGAAGAAGAATTAGAAGCGCTGGATTGACACTCTTGTTTTCTACTCGGACAGTTAAGCGTAGAAAGCAGAGCTAAAAACGCATGGAGGAGCTCTTCTGGGATTAAAACCAAACAACTGCACTAAAGCATTTAAAGCTAAGTTAGCAGTTTGACAGCTAGCCGAGCAGCGGGTACAGGCCGAGAGCCAACATGGACTCTTGGGTTCGCTTTAATGCCCAGAGCCAAGCCAAGGAGAGAGTTTTCAGGTGACGTTTGGCACATTGCAGGTTGAGACGCGGGGTTCGTCGTGCTTGTTCATTTCTGCTAATGTGATAAAACCGTCGGCTGGATGTTGCAGACTGAGTTCCGTGTTTGAAGCGGAACTTTTATCTGCTCAGTAGGAGCAGCTCTTCCTGTGCTGGTTTCAAATCAAACGGCCTTATCCTGCCAGCGCCACCAGCACAAAGTAGTTGAGTTTGTTAAGCGCACTGCTTTTCTGAAGCGTCCTCATGACATGTGTCTCTGTTGGTAATGACTGTGCGTTGTGCGTTCACAGGGCTGCACAGTATGCTTGCACGCTGCTTGGATCCACTCTGCAAAATGAGGAGGCAGCTGAGGTCCGGAGAACTGTCAGTCAGCTGGAGGCACACATGAGTCTGACAAGAAAGTGTAAGTAAAACAGCCAGAGCGAGTGTGAGTCGTTTCCACGTACCAAAGCTTAAATGGGGCTGGTGTTTGTTCTTCCACAGTGCTACGCCTGGGCAACTCTGTGGAGGCCCTGGAGGCCGCCAAAAGGGCCATACACCTTTCTGACAGCGTGCTGAGGCTCTGCCTGACCATCAGTCACCTTAACAGAGCCATGTACTTTGCCTGCGACAATGTGCTGTGGGCGGGAAAAACCGGTCTCATCTCCAAACTCGACCAGCACAAGTGGAGTCAGAGATCTTTCAGGTGTGTGAGAAATGCATAAATAAGGGGAACATGGAGGACTGGTTCTTTAAACAGTCTCCTGTTGCTCCACAGATGAAACTATATGTACATCTACTGAATTCTAACCGATCGCAACGAGGGCCTAAAAATCCTCCATGTCATTCATTATTAACATTATGTTGCATCATTGTAGGGTCTTTACACTATAAAGCACCTTGGAGCAACTGTTGTGACTTGGTGCTGTATAAATACAGCTGGACTGAATTGAGCTGCCTCCCCAGTGAGTCTCTGGTCCCTTGGATTACAACTGTAGCCTGTTCAGCTTTCTGGAAAACATTTTCAAAAGATAGTAATCACTTGGTGATTGCGTGTGGTGAATTGGTTCGTGTGCAGTTATAGCAAGCTCACCAAGGTTATAGAGTAAGTCCCCTACTGCCAACATGGATGACTAACCAGGTAATGTTCAAGACATGAGCCGTTGGACAGAGTGACTGAATAACCCTACAGCTGCAACATGGAGACCTGACAACCTATCATGTAAACAGGCAACACCCTGAGAGCTGACGTACCTAATGACTCACAGACTGCATGTAGAAGTCTGAATAACTAAATTGACATGAGTGGTTGCAGTCATCTCCAAATCAGGGTCACAAAGTAATCACATTTATCTTCTAATGCTTATTAGTGATTTCGGATAACTGAAGAGGTATTAAAATTAACACAAACTCTGTGGTTAAACCTGCAGGTACTACCTCTTTGCTTTGATCCTGAACCTGACCCGAGATGCCTACGAGCTCCACCTCCTCATGGAGCGCGAAGCACGTTCCAGAACCACCAAACAGCCATCCTCCCCCAGCATTCCTCTGCCACCTGACCACCTTTCCTCTTCCTCCTTTCCTGCCACACAAGCCATGAATTTTGGCTGGCTCTACAGACAGCTTCATCTGGTGGTGACTGTGCTGTACAGCAACCCGCCACTACTGTTGGACCTGGTGAAGAATAGTTGTGATATCTTCATCCCACTGGACCGGTTGGGGATTTACCCTACAGGTCCAGGCTTTGTTGGGGCTTGTGGCCTGGCCTCGTCCGTTCTGTCCATCCTCACCATGGTTCACCCATGGCTCAAGCTCAAACCATAAATTGTAAGACTTGGAGGAGATATTCATTTGAGGAGTAGCAAGGATTGAGAAAAATCTAATGGGGTAAAAAAAAAAAAAAAAAAAAAAAA
>VUQG01025078.1:0-11740 GCA_015106755.1 Etia nguti | reverse complement strand
ATTCTAAAAACAAAAAAAAAAAATATAAAAAAAAAAAGAAAAAATTAATTAAAAAAAAAAAAAAAAAAAAAAAAAATAAAGGGGGAAAAAAAAAAAAAAAAAAAAAAAAAATTTCCCCTCATTCTACACAAAGCAGTCCTGTCTACAGAAGCCGTTGTACTGGCATCATGTTGTGTGATCGAGTATCGAGTTCCTTTAAATCTTTCGAGTGCTACTGAAAAGCTGAGGAGTTTCTAGATGCTACATCGCAGTTTAACATATTATTTCAGACCTGCATGTATGAACACGGCCGTTGCTTGGCCTTAGATCACACTGCTGCTTTAAAACACTCGCTTCCCTCATGTGAGGCTAAACCTTTTTAGTCGCTGCCATTCTGCACATAACCATCATTTCTCCAGCTGTCCATGACAGTGTCCACAACAGAGTACAATCAAGGCAATATTGTCTGTTGACATTACTCTAGAACGTGATTTCTGCCCTCTGGAAGGTTCATAAGCCCTGTACCTCTAGATGTTTAACATTTTTAAAGGAAACCACCTTTCTACATCATGTGATTTTACCGTCTGCTCCTAGCAAGTTTGTATTTTAGATATTCTTTTCCATTTTGAACTACTAAGTGACTTAACTACTGGAGAAATAAATCAGAAGGAATTTGATTTGTCTGAATCACTACAGTAAAGTGTAACAACATGCAGTCTATGCTCAAATTATGTGCATTAGCTGGCTCTATTGCATTTGTAGCCAGGGTTAAAATTCCACATTAACTATTAACAGTATTTATGCAAAGTCAGACCAACATCAAGAATGAGACTTCTCATGCTGATCTACGCTAATGAAAGTTGTGTCAGATGTGTGTTGAACACAAGAGTTTTCTAAGTAAATGTATTTCTATAGGTGCTGTTGACACGATGTCACCAGTAACAACCCATCCAATTCACACATGCAAAGAAATTAACTACAGATGTCCATAAATGAACTTATGTGTCATGACACCAGCAGAAATCTGTCAGTAATTAGAAAACAATGCTGCAAATTAATATCAGCTGGTTCAGTCCCAACTGATGGCCTGTGTCACACAAGAAACATCTCATGATGGGTAAAACCAGTGAGCTTGCAAAGACCTTCGCAACCTTATTGTTGCAAAACATACCGGTTGCATTGGTTAAAGAAGAATTTCAAAACTACAGAAATTTCCAGTAAGCACTGTTGGGGCCATAATCTGGAAGTGGAATTCCACAATAAGGTGCGCTGCAAGATTTCAGATAGAGGAGTGAGAGTAATTATCAGAAGAGTTGTCCAGGAGCCAAGGAGAACCTGTGGAGAGCTACAGGAAGACCTGGAATCAGCAGAAACAAGTAATGCACTCTGTTTAAAGTTTGCTAAACAACATTTGGACAAGCCTGTGAAATAATGGGAGAATAAAGTCTGGTCAGATGAGACCAAAATTCAACTCTTTGGATGGTGTAATGCACACCATGTTTGGAGGTCAAAAGGCACCGCACATCACCCCCAAAACACCGTACCAATTCTGGAGGCGGGGACATCATGATGTTCTTCAGCACACTGCACTGAAACACCTAATATAATTGAAGGAAGGATGAATGGAAAAACTTACAGAGACAAAATAAAATCTGCTGCCATCTATCAGGATGATGAAGCTGAAACTGACGTTTCAATGATCCCAAACACAGCCACGCAAACGCTCAGCTGGTTTCACAGAAAGAAAATAAAGAATGGCCCAGCCAATCACCTGGCCTGAAAGAACTAACCAACAATCATCTCCAACAAAGGCTTTTGTACAAAGTATTAAATACATTTCAGTAAGCGTGTTTAATACTTTTCCCTGTGTCATTTCTCATTATTACACATAATTTATGGACATCTGATTTGATTTCTTTGCATGTGTGGATTGGATGGGTTGTTACTGACATCTGGTGTGAATTTCATGTCAGTAGCACCTTTAGAGACATATTTGTGACGTGTTCAGTACTTATTTTACCCACACACACGCGTACACGCACACGCACATACACACATATGTTGTGCATAGATTTCACTTCCTACATGTTTAATTATAATGAGTGAGACATGTGACCAGACTGTATAGTAATTCTTCCCAGTTCACCTTCATCTTTGCAAAGGACACAGAAGAATCAGCAAAACTAGAAATAAGTTTATGTCAACTGTTACAAAAAGGAAGTACAAACAAAACCAAGACAAAGTTACATTACCATTTATAAAAAAAAATTTAAAAAAATCTGGGACACATGAGGGGACCAGTGACTGTCATACGCACTCCTCTCCTGCTGGTCGTTCAGAGTATACAGTGGTCAGGCTGAAGGGACGATAAATTACCCACGTTCACTGTGGAAAGAAAGCAGAACGAGGTCGAGCTTGTCAGAAAGAACACAGCAATGCACATTTTAGCCATACGATGAGGAAGAATGTTTCTGGTTTAGAAACACTTCAAAACTACTGAAAAACAAACTCTTGTGTTTGCAACTATTTAAGATAAATGCAACTGAACATTCATCCTTTGCAGTGCAGTGGGTGTTGGTGGTGCAGGATGTGGTGATGCTCGGACCTCTTCATTACTCCTGTGTCTCCATGCTCTCATCCTCTCCGTCCCCTCCTTCCTCCAAAGCTTCATCTTCCTCCTCCTTCCTCTCCGGAGGTTTCTCATAGGCCTTCTCTGAGGGAGTCACGATCACACCATCCCATGTTGACATCTCTGTTGCTAGGTCTGCAGAAACAGAATATTATTGAATATTATTTTACAGCAGGTACAGTTTATAAAATCACACCTCAACATGCATGCTGCCGTTCAGTCCCAGTAGATCCTGAGTGATTTTCTGAAAACTTGACCTCTGACATTGACCTTAAGGTTGAGGTCACTGAAATTCAAACAAGCCAAGATTTTTAGTGGATGTTCCTATGGTGGAAATTTTAAAGTCCTAGGTCGCCTTGTCATCGAGTCATCATATTCTTGTCCACAGCGCCCAGCCTTCCCAATACCTGATCAGCCTTTTACAGCGTAGGGGTGTAAAAAATCAAAACAAACCAAACTTTAAACTCTTGGAGTCCCACGTGAGTGTGTGTACACAGTGATTACACCCCGTCACGAGGGCAAAAATGCTCATTCTAAACTGGGATTGTCCCAGAAAGACGTCGTCTTTTTGCCCGGCTCCTTCACCTTTCATGCTGAAATTGAGACAAGTCTGTTCCTACTCATTCACAACTGACTGCACACTTATTAAAATAAACCTACGCTCATTTCAAGTTAGATTCAATAAACTACCAGCCCAGCTATACCAGTCACTGTTTCATTGTGTGTTTCTGAGCTTTCAATGGTCTGTACTGGATTCTGTCAGGGTCTGTAGCCAATTAGTCAGCACACGTTTCATCACAGGACCTGCAAAGCTCAACAGTGGCTTTGTAGGAAAGATGCATAGTTATGGTCAGAAGTTTACATACTCAAACAACTGTATATAAGATCAGCTTTTTCAGAATCAGTTTCACCGCTTTTGTCAAACGGTTACCTGACAGGAAATAATCCAGAAACCACCGAGGCTCCGATTTTTAGAGTACTGCACGAACATTACAGTTTAGCATCTTTTTAACTGAAAATTATTGGCTTAAAGTTCAACTTTGTCAATATCTGTTTTATCCAATAAGATATTATAGTTTGTATAAAGTATACACTGTCACTAAAACCTGCCATAAATGTTACCATAACATGGAGTCAGGTCTGATATCAGACTATAACTGAAAGGGGCAAGCCGACAATTACATGCAGTCTTTTTCTGATAAGACAAATTAACTGTGATAAACCTTCATAATCTATTGTCATCATCACCAGAAACCAACAAATTTAAATCAGCTCTGCCAATTATACCAACTATCCACACAGAATTATGCTAGGAGATTGGTGACAGCTACCAAAAGCATCTGGTCAAGTTGAAGCTTGCTGAGGGACGTTTAACCAAATATTATTGGAGGTATGTGTACATCTTTGAGCCTGTGTTTATAATTTTGACCCCGTATGGGCTTTCCAAAATAATCCAAATGGAAAATCCCAAATAAATTCAAAGTTGTGTAACTAAAGATGAATGCTGTGCACCACCAGTCCAGCTTAGAGAAAAGAACCATTCAAAGAAATCATTAAAAGCCCAAAATTACAGTGACGTTCATTATGAGTACATTTCTGTCCATAACTGAATATTACATAAACATGCAGACACTGACAAACATCATTTAGAATGTTTATCAAATATGTAAAATGGTCTCAAACACCGACAGGTTTATTTACACCTGTACTGGAGAAGGTGTTCACAGATCTTAGATAATGTTACATCGCAGTGTGTTCTAGAGATAGTTCAGCTGTAACGTGAGCAATTTAAACTAAGAAATCAGACGTTTGTTCATTTAGCCCAAAAGCTATAGACTACATGTTAAGGTAGACTTGTACTAGCACGCCAAAGGAGGGTGGAAAAGACCCAAACAGAGAATAATGACATTATCTTACAGCTGGCATCTCCCTCCAGACCGAGGATCTTCCTGTAGCCTCCATGAGACAGCACCCTCACCAGAGTCTGAGCGGTGAAACACACCATGTCCTGCACAAACAAACTTCCTGTTAATCACATCATCACTCAGAGCTTCAGTGCTGAATGTTCTGTATTGTGTTAAGTGTGACATAAACATGTTTCCAATTCCACCAAACAGCAATAAACTTTGCACAAATAAGAAACAGTACAGTATGACCTGCAGGAGTAAAAAGCACTGGAGCAGATCTACCTGCTGTTCTAGAGTCATGACTGTGTGCACTCTGAAGTTTCCACTTTCACAGGGGTCAGTGATGCCCACAGAGCCAGGCAGAAAGAGACCAGCAGCCAGCATCTGCAGGCAGCGCCTTCAAAAGTCGACAGCAATGAGAAACATTCCTTCCACAGCGACTACAAAAAGAGTGCTATCGGAGCAGAGTGACAACTGACCTGTAGGCCACGTTCAGAGACAGAGGCTGCCTGGAGGGGTTGTTCATCACTGCAGAGTGGCCCTAGAAGAGGGAATACACTCACTGGTTTATGAAACAAACCAACGTTTAATGTCCTTCCAATAAATAAGGACTTCAATGTTGTGGACATGGATTATTTATTCACTGAGGACATCATTTATGGGACTTGCCAGCAGATCTAGGATCCAGGGCGTCAGGGGTTCAAATCCAGGGAAACGCAGCCTCAAGTCTTTCAGCAGGCGGATCAATACTTTGACTCTACGGATTAGAAATGTGAAACAAACCAAGTTCAAGTGAGTTTATTTGTATTTTTACTGTAAAAGTAGACCAAGTAAAATACGATTTTTCCTCACGTTGACTGAGAGGCGTTCTCCTCAAACCAGCGAGCGTGACGGATGGCAGCGAGGGCACTCTGCAGCACCTTAATGTCCACTGAAGAGACAAGAAACAAAAGACATCCACCGTAGCCAGTTTAAAACTTTGGGGGCTCATTATATCCTCCTGCAGGTTAGACTTAAGTCACAAGGCCACCAAAATAAATGATGTGAAAGCTTTCTATCACATTTGGACTAAAATAGAGACGATGTTTTGGTGGGAAACGCTGATCACATTCGTTCTTATTCAGACATTTTTGAAACGACCACAGTGCTACACATGGTGCATTTGTACGAAGACTGGCCAAATGTGCAAATTTGTGTTTCCAGACCAAGTAAAAAGTCTTACAGTGCAGCTCGGGGTCCAGTTTGCGCAGGTTAGGAGGGACAGTGGTGATGAGGATCTTCACTGTAGCATCGGCTGAACTGATCTCGAAGCCAGTCTCATTGGTCAACATGGACAGCACTGAGAGGAGGAGTTAAACACCGTTAGGCACACTTTACAGCTCCAGTGCTGATAAGCACTTATCTAAATGTAAGCATAAGAAAAACTGTCATTTGCTTAGGCTTTGGTTAGTGTGACATAACAGCCCACAAGTCAAATAACTGTATTAAACCAAAAAAAGAAACACAACATTTACCAAATCAATCAAATTCCATTTGAATTAAAACTCTGAATATTTACTACATGAAATGGTCAGAGTAGGACTCGCCCACACAAAAGCAGCTATTCAAACACCACAAGTTTGTTTACCTTCAGTAGGGTCTTGTGTGCGAAGGGTCTCCACTACTTTGTTACCGAGGGCAGCTACAGCCTCCACTGTAAAGAACAATGACCGTGAGAGCGCGACACAAAGGGGACTATCATACAAGAACAACCCACACAACAGCAAACAGTGCTGCTATTGAGACTTTAAACTGTCCCCCTAGATTCTTTCATAACTGCAAACAAGTTGCCACATTATCCAAGTGACAAGAAGCACCACAACGTACAGCATTAAAAAGGCTTAGAAATGATGTCTGTGGAGGTTCTCAGTCATCCAGGTCATCGTAGTCTAAGGAGCTTGGAAAGAAAAGCGTCTGGACTTCTATAGGTTCTGAAGCTTCTTCAGTTCTAAGAGCAATTGGTGGGAGAGTCCCAGATTTGAAGCCCTATGGGAGCATCGTGGAAAATCTGGGACTCTCCCACCAGTTGCTCTTAGAACTGAAGAAGCTTCTCGGATGAAACGTCTTCAAGAAACCTAAAGAAGTTCAGATGCTTTTCTTTCCAAGCTCCTTAGGCTTAGAAATAATGTGTGCCTGAGCAGCAACTTCTCTTTAGACGGTGTAATTCTGCCATGAATTACTCACATGTAGGGAGAATCTTGAGGATTACAACCAGGTCAGCAACATTATGTCCTGTCGTCATGGTGCCCTTCTTGTAGGAACCCACCTGACGCACCTCTTCAATTTGCTACAAGTCGACACGTACAAGATTACTGACATGATTATTGACATCCATCAGTGACACAAGCAGAGTGTGGACTTCACTGAAGCCATTACCGACTCATTCACTCATGTTCGACTCACCACTTCAAAGTTGCCAGGTGCAACAATCAGGTTGTCGATCACATTGTTGATCTTTGTGACCAGGGACAGGATGGAAGACTGACGGACAACGAACAAGGTTTGTGTAAGTGAACTTAAAGACCACACTACATTAGCAAAACAGCTGGTGAGTTCCATCAGTACTGAGTGAGTGCAGGGTCACGGACTGACCTGCTCTGCAGGGGTGGGGCTCAGGTCCTGGTTCCTTTTCAGCAGACACTCACTGAAAGCCGTCTCATCAGGTGCAGGCTTCACTCTGGGGAAGGCCATCTCACACTTGTGACAAACAACAGTCTGCTTGAGTATTGCTTGCTCAAAACTACATCTCCTTTAGAACCACTCTAATTCTAAAACTAGACCACTTTTATTATACACTGACTGCTGACTTCGCTGGTTGTGGTCTTACCGCTTTGTAATTTGCTGGAAAAAACAAAAAACAAAACAACCTAATCGTACACTGCTTCCGAGGCTCCGGCTTCAATCGGATCACACCCTGGAAGTTCTGCTGTGACCTCTTGCACATGCTCATCTACAGTGCTCAGCGGATCTCCTTCACTGTATCCAAACTACAACACTCAACTTTCATGACAATCTCATTAAGATTTCTTTTGTTTGTGAATGTCAAAAAGAAAAGTTTGAGGCTCATGGTGAAATTGCAAAAAGCTGCTCATCAGAATGAGACTTCCAGAGTGCAAACTAAAGCACACAAGACAACTTTGAATAAGAAATTATATATTAGGCATGGTTTTGGCTTTCATGGGTCGACTTCCTTTTGCTCAAATGAAAATCACCCCCCCCCCTTCTTTTTTTAATACTTACCACATAAAAATCGAATGGAATATGTGGGACAAATGGCCGGTACCTAAACAAGAATAAATAACGTTTTGTCAGATTTGGTTAAACAACATTGCAGTTCCAGGGTCTGTATTTCAGTGGTGGTTACACAGCAGTGTTAGCGGGTTTCATTCCAGTCAACGGGTTTGGCAGTGTTAAAGCACAACACTAAAGCCAATATTTCATAGTTGTTCTGTTGTCTGACAACAGGAATAGAAAAATGAAGTGTAGTGACCATTTAAATTCTGACACATTGCAGCTCTGCTTCTCTGTAGTGGGATAAGCAGAGGGACAGGAGCACAGTACAGCCCTGCATCAATCTGCCAGTATCATGTGTGTTGACTGGTGGTGTTGGAGCAACAGTATGTGAGCCTGCAGAGAGACGCAAACAGAAATCCAGCCGAGTTCAGCTGCAGTGAAGCACATAAATGCCGCACACAGTACTTTTATGGTGGTTGTGATTCGGCCCTGAAAGTGTCTACAGTTCAGGTTCTTTCCTCGGCATTACATTACAGCACTACAGAGCTCCAGGCTGGTACTATGCTATAAAATCATATCATTATGTAGGGAACAAAAGCAGTTAGAGTAACAGCAAAACATGAAAGTGTGCTGACAGAACGCTGGCAGTGAGATTTTCACAGCTCATATTTTACACGAATCATCATAAAAACAAATGTTCATGAGATCTTTAAAGAGCACCTTGGTTGCACTGTCATGGCTAAATGATAAAAGCTGATTCATGGCAAAACAAATGTATTATTTTCTTACTTGTGAATTTTTATTGGAAATTGAGAAATTTCTAAATTGATTTATTTCATCCACAGATATTCGAGTTTTGCTTATAGCCGTGTAGCCTTATGGCTACTGTCAAATCACACACAAACAATATCGTACAACTTTTATGAGGAGGACTTGGAGTGAGCATCGCTGCTGGACTTTCTGAATGAAGTCATGGTGACCTGTGTTTTATGGACATAACACCTGACACCACAAAGAGAGTAATATTCCCTACATAATGTGTGAATGGGGCTTAGCGCTCGAACAATGAACCAAAAGCAGCCAACACATCTGGGATGGTGAACTCACCCCTGGACCAGTCCTCCGCGGGCCCCGAAGCGGCCGCCTCGGCCTCTGCCGCGGTCTCCTCTGGACACAAACACAACACAGCTGACGTTAACGTGCGCACAAACGACATTAGGCGACTCAGCCAACGTGTAATGATGGTTTGATGTAATGACTTAATGTAGAGAAACTAATGCACTACATCAGCGCTGCTTAACTGAGCCAAAGGACATTTGTTCCATTGAGCTTCCCAGCAGGGTAGCTATTAGCCAACGGGATGGTTGCTAACATATATCTACTACTATAGTCTTCACTACACCGAGAAAGCTCCTACTACACGCTCCTCGGACTTTTGGATTCATTGAAGGAAAAAGAGGAAGGCAGCGAGCTTTCAGACAATACACACCACTGGCTTTAAATTACGAAGGCACTGACTGGCTCTATCAGGTACTCAGAGCTAGCTTGTAGCACAGGTACGAGGTAAGAATTCAAAGACTTGATAGTACTCGACTTAAAACACATTGCCAAACGAGCTGAACTAGGATACCTCATTGCGTACGACGTTTTGATTATTGTACGTGGAAAATCTCAGAGAATTGTTGACCGTCCCTCTGTGGACCGGCTCCTCGGTGCTGGTGGTGCTGCCTGTTCGTTGTCGGCTTCTTCTGTTACAATGGGCGGCACACTAAGCTCAATACTGCCCTCCATAGGACATTTTTAGAATCCCACTATGGCTGTTGTAGGTCTAACATTATGTAAAGCCAAGCATTATACAGAAACCTGATTAGACTTTGTGTTTTTTTTACCAGTTTCCAAAACATAATATGCAATTCCAGTTCAGTGTGCATCAGGATTATTCCTGTGTGATAGTTCTATCAAAGTGGAACTGATTTTCTGCTTTTCCACAGATGCATCTGAGGCACAGTTTTATTCTACTTATTATCACACCGTGCCTCCCCCTTAGTTTTATATATAATGGATGGTACTTCTCTGTGTTAGCCCTGTGGTGGATTGTTGATTATTATAGTTGGATCATGAACTGGGAAAGCTGTTAAGAAAATGGATAGACTTGTGTACACTCCTTGTGTCATGGAATAGTGGTGTTCCTTTCTTTATTCTTAGGCTCTCTTTAGTTGTTATGAATGCAACCTGATGCCCCTACTTTTTGTTGCAGTGTCTCAAAATAGTCTGAGCAAACATCAGTCAAATCAGAAATTGACTTTAATTTTTAGTGCTTGCAGTCCTATTACACTTGAGATCAGAATGTGTGCCTGAGCCTAGTAGATGATTTTCAGAAAAGTTGACCTCTGACCTTGAGGTCATTGTCATTGAGATTCAAACTCATCTGAGACTTTTAAAAGATGCACCTTTGGTACCAGTTTGCATATCCTACGGGGGCATCTTCCTCAATTCATTGTGTTCACAAGATCTGGGATTTAAACTGGTCAATGGTTTTTAGTAGGTACACCTATGGTATCAGTTTGAAAAATCCTAGGTCACTTCCTTCTTTAGTTACTTGACCTCTGACTTTAAACTTGAGGTCGAGGTCGCTGATATTTGAACTCCTCTCAGATTTTTAGTAGCTGTACCTACGGGGTCATGACAATACCCTGTCATCCTTTTAAAGCTGAGGAGTAAAAACCGTAGAAATTCGGTGTCAATTGTAAGTAAATTATTTCGTCTCCTGCGTTTGGGTCCTACCCCTGCCTGCCACACAGCTCACTGTGACACTTCACATCCCCAGGGACACATTTGATTGAACTTCCTGGAGAAGACAAAGGAGAAAAGAGGTGAATAATCAAAAATCAGCAGCTGTTATCACAATAATTTAAAACAATTGCACAAATACATTATCCACACTTCCCTTCTGGGACATCGGCGTGTGCAACAAGAGCCAATATCAGCCACCTTCAGGATACTTACACCTCTTACCAATCCCCTGTTGGCCCTGGTCACACATTCCAGTGGACTTCATCCCAGGCATACTCCCCCTCACAAGGTAATAACACTATTAGCGGCACACTTTATACCTCTTTCCAACTTCTCTTTAGCTGCCAAAACAGCCAAGATCTTAATTTAAGATGTTTTCCATTTTCGTGGCATACTGCAGTTTGCCCTGCAGGTTTAGAGGGCTTTTTGTACAGCACTCAGTTCCACTGTCATCTGTTGATCATTCTCAATCTAATGGTCAAAATGAACATATGAATCAAGAGCTCGAGGCAGCGCTGTGCTGTGTTATATCTTCTAACCCTGCTTCTTGGAGTCAACACTTATTTTGGATAGAATATGTACATGACACTCTCACCTCCTCTGCAACAGGACTGTCTCCTCCAGAATTGAATTCAAAATTCAAAATCCTGCTCCTCACATACAAGGTCTTAAATAATCAGGCCCCATCTTATCTTACTGACCTTATAGTACCATATCACCCTATTAGAGCACTTCGCTCTCGCACTGCAGGCTTACTTGTTGTTCCTAGAGTATTTAAAAGTAGAATGGGAGGGAGAGCCTTCAGTTTTCAGGCCCCTCTTCTGTGGAACCAGCTTCCAGTTTGGATTCGGGAGACAGACACTATCTCTACTTTTAAGATTAGACTTAAAACTTTCCTTTTTGGTAAAACATATAGTTAGGGCTGGATCAGGTGACCCTGAATCCTCCCTTAGTTATGCTGGAATAGGTGTAGACTGATGGGGGATTCCCATGATGCATTGAGTGTTTCTTCTTCAGTCACTATGTGTTAATAGACATCTCTGCACTGAATCATACTTGTTATTAATCTCTGTCTCTCTTCCACAGCATGTCTTTTATCCTGTCTTCCTTCTCTCTCCCCAACTGTTCGCAGCAGATGGCCGCCCCTCCCTGAGCCTGG
>VUQG01025076.1:0-11996 GCA_015106755.1 Etia nguti | reverse complement strand
TGCTCTCGTTTTCGTCTGACGTTCATCAGATTCGTGCCGATCTCTCACGGCACCCGTGTTGAGGTAGGAACTGCAGCCGCTGCTTCTAACGGTTCTTTCGTGTTTCTTCCAGGCGGAGAACATCTACAATGACGAGGAGCCGGACAACACGCCTGCGTCAGAGCTGGAGGCTCAGGGATCGTAACCCCGCCCAGGCTCCACCCCCCCAAACCTCTGACCCCCACCCGTCCTCTCCCACCTTCTGATTCATCTCAGTGCGAAACGAACAGCGCGGAGCGTTGGAGGCGTCTTGCACTCTGGCACCGTCTCGCTTTGCTTCACCACTGCCCGGTACCTGAAAGCACCGACGCACCTGGAAAAGATTAGAACTGAAGTCCCGCTCGGGTGGGCGGAGCTCCAATGGATTGGCTCTGTGTGCACGCTGTCGCTGTGAATTCATTTTAAAAGGGCTGACAGAAGGAAAACGCGGCGTTACAGCACAGCTCGTTCTGTTCCTCCACCTGCAGCTCCTGTTAAATGTTCCCGAGTCTGACGACGTGTCCTCCAAACGAACATTCC
Organism: Etia nguti; assembly: GCA_015106755.1. Taxonomy (NCBI): domain Eukaryota; kingdom Metazoa; phylum Chordata; class Actinopteri; order Cichliformes; family Cichlidae; genus Etia; species Etia nguti. The sequence goes on along the minus strand of VUQG01025076.1, from coordinate 11,438 downwards.
CACTGGGTTCGCCTCCTGCTCCTTCGGTACCTCCTCACCTCTGCATTTGGCTAAATTCCTACACCCGAGGGAAACAGACGTTTGTTTGTTCGTTCTGTTACATGATGTGAAACTTTAGTTTTTGGTTCCCGCACCTCTGATCGCAATAAAGCTTTTGTAACTTTTCCAAAAATGCGTCTCAGCAAGTCTTTAAGATTCTGCCTCTTCCTCGAAGAGTCTTCAGCTTTTTAACTTTACTAGAGACTGAAAGTAATCCTAGTTTTATTTCCCTTAATCTGGCCCCTATCCAAAACATCAGCTCCTGTATAATTTTGGCGTTATGAAAATGTGACCCGACCTGATCAACATGAGGAACAAAGACACACAGAGGAATCAAAGAACAGAAACCAGCAGCGCTGTAAATTCTACAAAACGTTTATTGAAAAGCGAGACAGACTGTAGGAACACGGTTGGTAACGAGGGGTCGTGGGTTCGTTAGTAAAACAAAAAGCTCTCCAAAGCTGTGACGCCTCTGTTCACAGTCTCACCTGCAGAGGTAGATTCTGACATTACCTGAGAGTCGGAAAGAGGAAATGTGCTGCAACCTTTGTCCTCAGCGTCACCACCTCCGTGTACAGTCTTTTAAAGAGGTCACAGGTGAAATTATATCGAACACAATCCGTTACCTGACAGGTACAAACACTGTTCATGTGACTTTATCTGGTGGTTTGAATTACAGATGTGCAGCACGAGAACAGCGCTGAAAGCATCTGGAGCGTTTTGGGGTTTTTATAAAACGACAGCACATCGAAAAGCCCGAGAGCCTCATCCGATGCCGGAGACACTCGGAAACACGGTTGACACATCAACGGGACAATCGAGGGTGACGCCAAGTTAAAGTGGACCTATTCTGCTTCTGCTCACTTCCTGTCGTGTATTTCCTGTTCCTGTGCCGTGTCCTTCACATTAATAAGCTCCGCTGCTCTAAACACTCAGTTTATCACAGTTTTTTCTACTCTTGAATCTGGATGATGTCACAGAGAGGTGTTGCCCTGTTTGTGAGAAGCAGCCAATCAGAATGCTGTCTTAAAGTGGGAGGGGCTAAACCAGCCTGTTTCAGCAGCGAGTCCAGGTATGATATACAGGAGGATTATTTTGAATCATGCAAAGCTGGTCTGGTAGAGTCCAAGAATAGAAACAGAATAGATCCACTTTAACGAACTGATAAATGATGAAAAGGTGAAGAGAGATGAACGTTTGAGCCAAGTTTTTGCTTTTGATGACTTAATCCCCACAGAATGACCCGAACCCCGGAGTGGGATTTGACCCCTACTGAGATTTCCTGAACAAGACACAGAGGGAGGTGTTCCTAATAATATGCATCACTGACAGAAACCAACTTTTTTTTTATTTTATTTTTTTATTCAGATTCATTAAAAAAACGAAAAATCACATTCAGCTTTTCTTCCAGTATAAAGATCACAGAGCCCATCATCATTTCCAAACATAATTTACATGAAATCACTTTTCAGAGGACGAAGGCCTTCGACTGGTCCTCACACGTGCACGCTCCTCAACACAAAAACATGCATGATCCCCAGAAACGTGTTGAACGGGTTCAAAGGAGAGGAAATGACACTTGTTGACCACAGGGGGGGGCAGCAAACGACACCCAAAACTCATGGTTTGTATTCGTTTTTGTTTTTGTTTTTTTTAAATTGGGCGTCTTTCACTGACAGACGCCGTCGTCATGCCGACTCAGCGACTATCAGCAGGTTCAAAAATGATCCCGCTGCGTCCCAATGGCAGCCGCGTGACATTAACGACGCAAGGTTAAACTACACTTCCTGTTATCGCCAGTTTTGTTTATAAAAACCAAAAAACATATTTACATGTGATCGGATTGAAGCTCTTACATTTCAATAAAGTTCTAATTGATTAATTTTGATTATTTCTCTAAACATTGATTTAAACGTGATCATCAGAGCTGCACTGTGGATCAGTCTGAGCACGGCCCAGTTTCTCACCAGCTCGCTATTGTGGCCAAATTTCGCTGACTCTCCTTGTCTGAAAAGCTCCTCTAACCTGAACCTGCAGCAGGTGGAGACTTGGATCATGGTGGAGGGGACATCCACAGACTTATTCATCACCATAAAAATTTAAGAATTACTGAAAGCGCGGCTGCAGCAGACAGACTAAAAGTGCGGGAAACACTCAACTTAGAACCAACTACACTGCGAGGTTCTGCCATTTCCCGCCCCTGTGGTCGGCCAGATGACCTCTGATCCCGGTCCCGATTCCTCAGACACTCGACAGCGTGCCCGACTCAAATCAAAGTAAATACTCAGTCGTGTGAGGAGAGAAATCGAAGGCCTGCCTGGAGGTTCCCTATGAAAATAAAGATCGAGTAGAAACGGGGAGTATGAAGAAGTGTCAATCGCTACCGTGGGCCAAGTTTTATAGAATCTGATACAATCATTTATCACACAAAGACACAGCTTCAGCTTCTGTGTAGAAATCTGAGGAGGTCTATGTTAAAAAAAGAGCTCTATCTCCACTGAAGATGGTTTTCTGGCTAGTTGTGGAACTAGGCTCGAGCTGCGTGAAGCCCCTCCCACCACGCCCCCTCACCTCCACGCAGGCTGCGAGGTGAGCTCAGTCCTGCGGCGTGCTCGCCGTCTCTGCAGGCTCGCCGTCACCAGGAGATGCCGTCGGGTCCGTTTCAGGTGGTCTGGGAGCTTCCTGGACGTCCGCCGTCTCCAGCCCGTCGCCCTGCGCAGAATCTTCTGAATCCTCCTCCTCCTCCCCATCTTCGGCTGAAGGCTCCCGTGGCTTGGCCTGAGGAGGCGTGGCGCTCCCTTTGTCCCCCTGCTCCTGGAGGAGGCTGAGTCGGTTGTTCAGGTCGTTCCTCTCCTTCTGCAGAGCTCTGCACAGCCTCTCCAGCAGCTCCAGCTTCCCCTGCAGGGCCTTAAAGTGGCCGTCACGCAGCGTTTTCTGCAAAACAACAACCTTGAGTCAGGTCCAGTTTCATGGAGGAGGAAGAATCAGATGGATGAAGCTCCAGTGACATCACCGCGTTATGTCTCAACACTGGCATTCTGACCACCATCATGCTGGTTTTCAGAGGCCAGAGATCAGAGGTGTTCAACTAAAATTTAAGGATGTCCAATTACAGAAAACTTCCCTAAACAAAAGAGGCCCAGCCATCATAATTCAATACGAGTAGCCTAATAGTTATCAGAGTCTGTGTGTGATCAACAACTGGCTCTCAAGTAAAAGAAAGAAGGCCACGCCCCTAATAATACAAACTTTAATCCAGGCATGTAATAGAAACATCCTCCACCGTACAGATGTAATGAAGGAGGAAATGATCCAAAGACCAATCAGTTTGTGTATCAGGCTGTAAATGTATTCATTTCTGCCGTAAAGTTTTAACATGGGAGTCTATGGGGACTGACTGACTGCTGCCTCTGCTGGATGTCAGAGGAACTGCAGCTCTTGGAACTTCAGCATGGTTCAGATGAGTGGCCTGGAGAGTTGAACCTTTATCTTTTAAAGGCTGTGACGGTGCTGAACGCTTGATTTGCGAGACACTAATCAGCATCACGACTCTGGCTCTCCTACGTCTGCTTTCATGCTGAAACCAACGCAGCATTTCTAAAGTGTGTTTCTGAAACATCTGAGGCCAAAAACGTGACTCTGTTTTCATTTTAGATCAACATCGGTCACTTTAAATGTTTCGAGAAAAACAAAAGAGAGCTCATGAACTTGATGCAGCTCCAGAAGAAGAAGAATCACCTCCTCTGCCATCTGCAGCAGGGCCTGGTTGTTACTCTCCCATTTGGTCCTCCACTGGGTCGTTTCCTTCTCCAGCTTCTTGATCTTCTTGGTCATCTGCAAACACACGTAGAGAGTTTAGAAACGCAGACAGGTGACCAGGTAACCGCACGCTGACACGCAGATGACTCACCTTCTCCATCTCTTGTCTGAAGGTGGTGAAGACCTCGTTGCTTTTAGCCAGAGTGCTCTGGAACTCCTCGAACTTGTCCATGTACAGAGAGAGCTGAGAGACGAGAGCAGTGAGTGATGGAGATTATCCAGCTGACCTGTGTGTTTGTACGCACGCTTGTGTGCGTGTGTGTGTACCTGCTGCTTCAGCTGGGTCTCCTGCTCCTTCATCAGCTCACACTTGCGTCTGGACTCGGTGGCGTCCTTCAGCAGCTGCAGCGGCACAGAGACAGTCTCTCAGACACTTGAGCTCATTTACAGCTGTGATAAAGACCAGAACAAACAGATCCTCACAAAGTCTCTCTCGCGCTGCTGCTTCTCCTCCACTTCCTTCATCATCTCAGTGATTCTTTGCAACTTGGCGTCCATCAGCTGCTGCTGCAGCTCCTTGTGCTTGAACACTTTGTCGATGTGCTGCAGAAAAACAACAGAAATCACGTCTCCAGCAGGACCCGAGTGACTGTAAAATTTATTACAAAAGCAAGGTTTTTCTTGCTGCTCTTTAACCCCAGCCAGGCTTTTCAGGTCCTGGTTATGTTTCTCATCAGTGTGAAGGACGCTGTCACACCGAGTAATCTAAATGTGCCGAGGCGATGAAATCCACAGTTTTGCGACATGACTAAAAGAGTAGATTTAAGACTGTGTAATTGTCTTTAAGGCCTTTAAATGTGTATTTAAGACGTCTTAAAGGACCTTCGTTGAGGCAACAGGGTTTCTGTGATTATATTTTCCATCTTTGGGAGATGAAGCGACTGCATGGTTTTTAAGTTTAAAACATCTTCCACAATCGATTTATTTCCCCACCGCACAGCTGACCACGTCTGTTGTGGCCAGAGTCTGGAGCTGAAGATGAGGGTCCTGGTTCTGTTCTGGAGGGTTACTCCAACCAGAACCTGCTGCAGAAGTTCTCAGTGTGTCCACTCTGAGAAGCAGCTGATATATGCTCTGACATCATAGGTGCAGAGTTTTAGTTAGTACACTCTTTCACAAAGTGTCACAACCAGTCCAAGTCTGTGGAAAATGTGACAACCAGAATGTGTTTCTGCCTTTTTAGTGGCAGCATTAATCATCTTCATAACAACCAGCGCCGACTTCAGTGAGCAGACACAGACTTTTGTTATTCGACGGCCAGCGGGACCTAAACTCACCTCCTCTCGGAGCTCGTACTGCTCGATGAGCTTCTTGAGCTTCTCGGCCAGCTCCATGTTCTCCTGCCTCAGCTTGGTGTTGTGGGCGCTGTGCTGCTCCATCTGCACCTCGATGTCGCTCAGGGTCATCTGGAAGTGCAGCATGGCCTCCTTCCGCTGCTCATCGTACTCCCTGGACCGCTGGGCGTTCTCCTCCTGCAGGGTTAAGGGGAGGAGTGAAACCTGCACAAACGTAAAATGATCCTTCATCGGGTGTTTGTGACGGTGGGCAGAACTACCTTCAGGGTCTTGTTGTGTCTCTGCAGCTCCCGGCAGAGACTCTCCAGCTTGCTGCGGGCCAGGATGGCCTTGCTGTGCTCCCCCTGCAGGTGGACCTTCTCCTTCACGATCTGAGACTGCTTCTTCTGCAGGGCCTTCAGCTGCTTCTGCATGCAGCGGCTCTCCTCCAGCTGAAAGACAACAACAAAAACAGAACAAACATTCAAACTGGGTCATTTTTTATGTTTTTGGAAACAAACAGGAAACTGATGGTAACGTGGTGTGTGTGGAAGCTTATAACAAAAATATAGCACCAAGAAGCCTCATCTGAAAGAGACATCTCTAAGCCGTTCAAGTATCACTCAGAAATGTCTCACTAGTCGTATAAACCAGGCTTCATGCCAGAATCTGACAATCTCCTCGTACTTTCTTCTTCTTGTCGTCCAAATCTGTGAGAGCTTCCTGAGGTCTAATGTCGTGGTGACGTCAAATCTGGAGCGCGAAACATCTCCAGACTTTTTCCGAATGCCCAACTTGTTGGATTCATTTACTTCTGTGGCTCCGAAAACACAAACTGAAGCTTTTTGATTATTTTCAAACGTTACAGTTGTTCACACTGAGCTTCTGGTGATTATTACTCTGCGGGTGTCCGCGGAGCAAAACGAAAGAACATCCCATGATCCACTCACAGAGCTCTGCTGAAATCCAACCAAACTGCCCACGACCACTGCTGTCAGAGCGGGGAATGATCGGCCATGACCACGACTCACGGAGGAGCTGAAAGCTTGTTCACCGTGTCGGTAAGTCTGAATCAATCTGCTGCTCGTGACTTCTGTGAAATGGAGTGAACGACCACGTGTACCAGCTCATACTGAGAAAACCAGACGAACACCACATGATGACAGAGTTTCGACATTCTCTGGCCGATTGCGCTTCCTGTCACCTGCTCCCAGGTCGTGGGAGTATCTGCTCAGTGTCGGTGTGTCAGATTTTCGTCTCACCAGGTCGGCGTATTTCTTGCACAGAGCGGCCAGCTTCTCCTCAGGAGTGGCGAGAGCGTTCAGCGCCTGCATCAGAAGAACCACCTCCTTCCCTGAAACCACACGGAAGATCAAAACTGAACAAACTGGACCAACGAGGAAGAAACTGACATCAGGTGACATGAGAATACAAAACCTTTAACATAAAAATGTCCTGTTTGGTAAAACTTCCATTTCTCTGGTCTAAAAAAAAGAGAGCACTCTAATCACACCTGAATGATTCTTATTCGAGTCTAAATATGTGTAACAGTATCTGTGTTAGTGATCTCAGACACATGTGAAGCTTCACAGGCTCCATCTTGGTTTTATTAGGTTTTTATTTTTGTACGTAAATATTAAAATGTGATTCCTGAGGTGAGAACCGTGTCCCGGCTCGGATGTACGGCTGTTCAGTGCTTCTAAAGTTCTGCTCGTACCAAAAGCTTTGTCCTCTCTGTTCTTCGCATCTCCACCGGCATCGAGCTCTGCCTCCACCAGGTCGCTGGGACTGTCCTCTCGGCCTGGAGTCTCCCCCCTCTCCTCATTGGTGCAGGACAGCCCCAAACCAAACTCAGACACCTCCTCCTGACAAAACACATTAATCCATTAGACAATTATTCTCTCACAGAGATCTCTCTTTCAGGAGAGAACTGTGAAGACTCCGCCCCTCTGTGCTGGACTGCAGTTGGTGATAGTCTTTGTTCTGGTCTGAACTCGAGGGTCACTCTAACCAGAATCTGCAGCAGGTGGAGAACAAGGACTACCAGCTGCAGGACAACATGGAGGAGACGAAGTCCGTCCACTCGCTGTAGAATCAGCTGATCATACCGTCACCAAGTACACGTGGGATTATTTATCTGACAGTCTAACTCTGAGGGAAACACAGAAACCTCCCACAGTTACTAAACAGACGTAAACAAGCAGCAGCACAAACGACGACCCATCTACGCTCACCTGAGACGGGCTGTCCAGGTCAGGCGGGGAATCGTTGCCTCCTACGATTCGTCTCGTCACCACATCGAGCTCGCAAACTCCCGAAGTCTCCATCAGCGAGCTGAAGCAAATGCGAGATTACCACACGATGAAAGACAAAGCACGGAGAAATAAAAACAATTATCTGACCCTGAAATCTGCAGTTGGGTTTACTGAAGAGATCAGAGTGGCCGGTGGATACAATGGAGTTTTACATGTTCTCATTTCTCTAATTCTGGCTAAGTCTGAAATTTATTTCCATTCAGGTCTGCTTCAAATTAGGAAATATAGTTTCATCTAATTCACAATATCCAACAGGTGAGAAAGTTTTAGCACTGACGAAGAATAAACACTAAATCCACGTCGGCATCACTCCAAATATTCTGAATGAAAATGTGAAACACTCTGGGCGGTGAGCATAGTCTTCCTGCTGACAACGGCTTTAATTCAGTGACCTCAAACCCTTCAGATTTACTCTGTGTGGCAGTTCACCTGCCTCAGTTGTACAACAGCAGGTTATGATTTATTCGCAGACAGGGATTGATCCTCTCTGACTGTATGATTAAAGCCCCTCCTGTTGTTCCATGCAGGTAAATGTGCATCACTTACCACACACACACACTCTCTGTTTAAGCATTAACTGGTGTTCCAGGTGTTTATGGACCTCTGCCGGTGCTCGTCAAACCTTTTCATAAAGTACCGTCTTAAATGCTTCCCCTCATTTAAAGTGTTGTTATAACAGAGGTCAGCCACAGCTGCTGTTAGTGTCAACAATACAACTTTTACAATAGGTTTTTATCATTGAATAAACTAACTGCGTGAAATAAGCTCAGACTTTTAGCTCGGCTGCAGCCTGATGACTTGACCGGTGGAAGAGGATGAGGCGCGCGTACTTCTCCACAAAGCAACCAGGCTGTGTTCACAGTGAAACGCGTGTGTCCAGCAGCAGCAGGCTGACCCTGTAAGCACGATGATAACAGTCTGAGTTCAGTGCACACACACGCTGAATAAAACTTACACTCGAGGAGATCAGGCCTACAAACAGACCACTTCGTTAGCATCTTCCACTAAAAGTAGCAGCTGATAGTTTAGACGCCCCGAAAACGTTCAGGTGAACTACTTTAAAAAGGTTAAAAATCTCTAAAATGGACTTTATAACGTGTTTCAGCGGCGCAGTGGCACAAACTCACGGAAGTTTACCCCGGGCTAGCAGGCTAGCCTAACCAGCTAACTGCTTTACAGCAGAAATGAGCAGTTAGCTTCTAACTGACCCAGTCACAGAGTGCGAGCTGACCGCGTGAGCGTGCACGTGAACCTGTGTGTGACACCTTCAGCCTCTCTCCTACCATCAGAGCGGACTTGCTGCAAACATGCTGCAGCCGCTCAGCTAGAGCTGAAACGCTGGCAGCTACAGTGTTAGCTGTTCTGCTAAAGCCAACGATAAGAAACTTTGAGAATCCCGCTAAAGAACCACAGAGCATCACCTCACCAGCCTACCTGCGGGTTTGATGTCCGGTGTGTGGGGATAGCTCCCGTTTCTCTCCGCTCGGCTAACGTGTTTACAGTAAACGCTGTAAGCTAACCAACTTCACCAAAGTCTAGAAAACACCACATTAACTGGTTAATTCAAGTATAACACTACAGCCGGATTAAAGGAGACACCATTGGGCATTAAGAACCGTCTAAACAGATTTATTATCAGCTGCATGTCAGTCCGGATCAGCACTGTAACCGTAACCCGGACCGAATTTAAGGAGAGTCTTGTGTGACGTCCATCGGCGCGGACGGCATCCTGCTCATGCTAGCTGCTCTGCTAAGCTAGCATCTGATTCTGTATACCTGTGAATAAGTGTATCCCTCACGTGTCAGGTGTCACCTTTTGGATTAAAGAGCGCAAGTGTCAAACTAACACCGCTCGGAAATGTAACGCGCCTTTGGAAATGAAAGCCAACATTAGTTTACCGCTGTTAGCACGGCTAACCTGAGCTAACAGCCAGCCTGTAGCTAGCCCTGCCTGCTAACAGTACTGTACAAACTTTACTTCGCCAAATACCAAATGTTTCTCGGTTTTTGTCAAAGCTTCGCATTCAAGCTAATAACCATACACCACCTAAGAAGTTTGAATCCACCCGGAGCGTTAACAGTGGGGTAGCTGTCGCTGAAACACCTGGAGCGGTTACCTGTGTGTCCTCACCGGAGATGAAAGCAGGAGTCAATCACCCATCAAACGACGAGCACAACATCCGGTTATGTATTTTTCAAAATAAAATCTCCTGAAGCTTAAAAAAGAAGCCATTTGGGCCTCTGTGGGCAAACTCAGCACACTTTCACCTTTTTTCATCAGATCTGAGTTGTGTCACTGTGGCACAACAGCTCACAGAAACTGTGTAACTGACGTGGAGTGACAAAACTTGCTTTAGAATCACTTCAGGGTCCTTGCGTTTGTGAGACTGGTGATAGCGCATATCTGTCAAGTTTTCACATCACAAATTTTGTAATTTCTAAATTATAAATACCAAATATCAAAGTAATCATCATCTGCCAGTCTATACGTTTTTTTCTGGAGGGTTTTTCTCGTATAGTTTTGAATTAGGTGCATAAAAGGCAAATCTCTGATTTGAATGTGGCGCCCACCGCTCCTATTTCCGGTGTTAATCTGAGCCACTTGATGAATCTAAAGTCGAAACGAAAAGTGAAAAAGCCCTGAGAGATTTTTGTTTTTCAGGGAGGGAGGAATGGAACACAAATCACAGGAAGATGAAACTTAGCTTCTTTACAAAGACATTTCATCCGAATAAAATAACGGACCTCTCTTCTTGTTTATTAAAAACAATCTTTATGTTGTTGTTTTTCACTGTTGTTAACTTTTTTTTTTAAAAAAACCTTCCACCCTCTAAACAAACAAACAAACAAACAAACAAACAAACAAACAAACAGTCTCATCACACTGCACCAAAAAAGGAAAGTGTGCAGAACATGAAGCTGGAGGGTTTCCAGCCTCGGGTAGCTCAAAATGTCTCGCAAAATATAACAAATATAACAAATATAACAAAACATTATTATATGTGCTGTAAATCTTACTTACAAGGCCAGTTTCATGTTTTTATTTTGTATATCCAATCTTTTTCATTCAAATATATCACAATATCACAAAAGTATAACTTACTATAAACCAGTGGTTCCCAAAGTGGGGGGCGCAGACCCATTGTGGGGCGGGGGGCAGTATTAAAAAAAAAAAAGAAAGAGTCCTTGGACACTGCTAGCATAATGGAGAGGTTTTTGACGGGGCTCCCACACAAACGCAAAGCAGAAGATGAAGCATCGCCAAATATGTTTCCAAACCAACTCCCTTCCAAGCCAAAGACAAGAACATATGATGAAGCATATCTTGCCTTTGGCTTCACCTGCACGACAGCTGTCGTGCAAAGGTAGGTCTCCCTGACAGAATTGGTTTCCCCTGCGACGGGAGCACACGCTGGGCTCTCCAAATCACGGACAAACAGTATCCCACATTCTTTATTTTTAGTTCACAAACACTTTTATTACACTCTTATTATGACGTATTACTCCTGAAACCTTGGAAGTTTTAGCTCTTTATACAGTAAAGTTACAGGAGGATAAAAATAACTATCAGGCAAAATGTCCTTCGTTTGTTAAAATAATCCCATCCGATACCACGTGAGAACAATAAATATAGAATTTTCTGTTGTAATCCTCAAACTGAACGGTAATGTAACCACACTCATTTTTCACTTTTTCACAAAACTAAAACATCACTACTTCCACATCTACTTGTCTGTAATGGAGGCGGAGTAAACTGGATCCGCACTCCGCGCCCAGCGAATGCTCGCGACGCAGGGGGAACACATTTTGTCGGTGATACCTACCTTGGCACAACACTGATCCTGCCACAATTTCCTCCCCCGGTTCAAATCAAGGACAAACAGTATCCCACAGTTGTTTTTAAACCCATTTTGCACAGAGAGACATTTTTTGAAAAATGTATTGATAGCAGTGTTGAATATTCTTACACAGGGAAAAAGAAAAACTATGC
>VUQG01025066.1:0-12387 GCA_015106755.1 Etia nguti | reverse complement strand
ACAATTCTTTTCCTGGTGTTTTGGTTGATATCTCTTGATTTTCCCATGTCAAAGAAACAGGCTCTGTGTTTTGGGGGTGCCTTATATGCATCCACAGGTGTGCCACCAATTTACTCACATGGACTCTACTAACCTATCAGAAGCTTCTTAAGCTCAGAATGGAATCGTCTGGAGTTTTCTTATTAATTAACAACGGCAGCAGCCATTTTTCTCTGGGTGAATAGCTTAATGTTGTTCGTGTGTAATTTACGTTGAGTAGGCTAACCACGTTATTAAATTAATGCAAGGTGAACTAGCAAACACCGTCAACAGAGAAGGCTAACTTGGTTAGAGACTGCTAAAAATAAAAACATAAGAGGTTTTTGGACAAAGTTTGTGTTCTCCATTCTTTAAGCAACGGTTCGAGCACCGTTTAAGCACTGGCACCGTTTCAAAAGTACTGGTTTGGCACCGGTATCAAATAAAACCTAAACGATACCCATCCCTAATCATATACACGTTATTATTTGAAGTAAACTTCATTGTGCATCATAACTAATGTGGGTTTAGCCTGGCAGGAAGTGTCTCACCCCTCTGTAAGAGTCCTCAGGAGACTTGTTGTAGTTCCAGAAACGGAGACCAGCGATGGTCTGGGCCTTGCTGAAGGTAATGGTCAAGGTGTGGGACTCTCCATAGGAGAAAGGAATCAGCCACATGTGCTGGTCATCAGTGGTAATGTTGTGGCCATCAATAAGTCTAAATAATGACAGTAGACACTATACACTGTATCTTATATAAGAATGATGTAATCTTTGCCTGGACTTTAATTGTAATATCAAAGGGCATGCTACGTTTAGTGTCAGACATACTTATCAAGTGTGCGCAGATCATGTCCATAATCAGGTAGGTCGTTGAGGTCCCTGGGTGAAGCAGCGATCATACTAAGATCTAAAGGTAAAGTCTCTCCATCCTTCCCTACGATCTCCAGTCCTGTCAGGCCCATGTAATGGGGGTCGCCCCAGGTCAAGGTCATTTCCAGTCTAAGGCCTGGGATTAAGACAGACAGTAAGTCTCCAGAAGTATCCAAAACACAAAGCCAAAAACAGAGAGGCAACCATGATGTGACAGGATATGACTGATGTACTCACACTTTCCTGTGTGCATCCCAGGAATGAGCTCTAAGCTCTCTTCAGAAGGGCTCATAGTAGAGTTGAGTTGAAGTTTCAGCTAAAACAAAACATAACAATGCGTTTAAAGCATAACTGTACCACACAGTCCTGTTGATGGTGTAGCTAGTTCGCCCTTTGTGCCTGTCTGCTCTGATCATTTGGGGCCACATCATGAAAGTTAACTCCATCACACCTTGGAATAATTTGCTTTATGACTTTATGAGTGAAATTCTCTAATGAGACAGTACTTACAGTGAGGTCTTCCTCTCTGAAACCAGCCTGGGTAAAAGGTCGTTCCTCTCCCTCTCCATCAGCAGTGCGTGGTCTCTGCAGCTCCTCCTCATACACCATGCTCTCAGGACTTTCACCTTCACTAAGGAAGGTCTCATCATAACGAGACATAGCCTCCAGTATCTCATCATCAGTGGTGAAGAGGATAGTGTCCCCAAACTGGTCCAGTCCTGAATGTATGAATGAAGGATAAGGTGGTCAAAAACATCACACAATGGAGCATAAACTCTTGTGAAGTCGTTCTGATCAGATACCTCCAGAAAGGGTTCCAGAGGCTTTTGCAATCTCCCCCCTGAAGATGCACCTTCCATCCAGAAGCATTTCTACCTCTTTCACGCCTCGGAATGAGTGGATGCGCGACTTGTTGTAGTTCCACACACGGATCATGGCCACTTTGTGGGGCACGCCAAAGTCCATGAAAATGGTGTGGCTACAACCAGGAGTAAACGGGGCTAGCCAAAGATGCATGTCATCCTGAGTCCGATTGATGCCATCGATTAAGTTGGTGACTACGCGTGGATCCTTGCCATATGCTGGGAGAATGTTGATGTCTGGCGGGTCAGCGTGGATATGAACAGGTCGGAGAGGCTCTCCACTAGAGCTGAAAACCTCCAGGCCGTTGAGACCCACGTAGTGACGATCACCCCAGGTGGACAAAATGTTAATTACCAGACTCTGGCCTTGCGGCAACACTGGAATCTCAAACTCGTCCTCCCGCTCCATGGATGGATCGTCATCAGGGCCTTCACAAAGTGTCCCCTGAGTGGTTAAGGAGGACAGCGGGCTTCTGGGTGATGAAGAAGAGATGGGTGGCACTGTGGGTGGACCACGGCCCTGGCGCTGAAGAAACTCATCAAATATGTCACCTTCGAACCCCATGTTGGAGATGCGTCCACGCTGACATTGGTTGAACTTAGTGAGTGAATCCCAGGACTCCATGAGGGTGTCATCCTGCTGGCTGTGCAGTCGGGCCCGAGAGCTACTCTGCCTTCTGCTAGCACTCACCAAAGACATGGGCTCATCTGGAGAATACACAAACATTACACTATAAATTACTAACAAACCAAAAGGAAAGAAATTAGCCTGTAGGAATTGTCCGACATCAAATATAACAAAAATCTATAAGTCTGTGTATTTCACTAAATATCTACTTAAAAGATTACATAAATGAACCTAATGCAAATAAATCCGTAAGGTTAAAGAACAGTAATATATTTGCCAAAGTAATCAACAGGAAAAAGAATGACAATGATTAGATCACACAAATGACTGCCAGTAAGGTGAGAGTAGAGACTCTAGTTAGCTAAACTATATACATATTAATGTTATTCTCCTAAACTCTCCAAAAGTATATTCCTTTGTATTTTTAATGAGTGGATAAGATTTCCTATGAAAGGACTGATAAGCTAATAAAAACTCAGACAGCACTGAGGGTACTTATCTGTCCCTACCCTGACAGATGATACCCTGATATTTTTTAAGATGAAATAGAGCTAAATTTATAGAAAGGGTCAATGCTTACCAGCGTTTGTCAGTGCTGTAGCTCTGTGGTGTTGCTCCTCTGTCTGTCTTACACTGGCTGTGGAGTTTCTGAATGAGCTCCTCCGTCCGCTGATGGGCCTGTCTGACCTTTGCTCGCCGACCTCCTCAAGCAGGTCGCAGCTCAGGTCCAAAGAGTCAGCCTTCCACTGAACCCCATTCGCCGTCCTCTCAACCCCTCTGCACACACGTCCTGGGTTACATGGCAACTCTGGGAGCATGGAAGAGGATGAAGCTGATGGCTGTTTGAGCTCTGCAGAATGCTGGGGTACCAGCCACCGTGGCCTCTCCCTGCTGGTCTCACAGCCCTCTGGAGCACCTCTGTTCAGCGGCTGCAGCCACTGGGGGGCGACCCGTGAGGAGGATGGCTGGGTGGTGACTGTCTGCTCCATGGGTGCCGACTGCTCCACCTGCTGCCTGAGAGAGTGGGTCTCCTCTGAGGCAGACAGGTCAAAAGAGTTCCTTTGTATCAAGGAGTGACGAGTTGAGGATGAAACTCCCACAGAAGCAGTGATAGGTGGTAGCGGTGTATGTGATTTCTCCTGCATGTCTACCACATTCTGGCCTGCTGTGTCAGACAGTGCATTCGAACTTTGGTATCTCTGGGAGATGCTACCCTCTCCACCCTTACTGTCTTCATAGCCATAGGGAGTGGCCCCCCTTAGACTGTGTCCTGAAGCCACAGGGCTGGAAAACACAGAGTCGGAGACCTGGCAATCCTGAAGATCAATTGTGGTGCTGTAGTCAAAGACTTGGTTGCCACAGCCCTTCTCCAGCTCACCTTCAAACACCAATGTGCTGTTCAGGTACAGCTTTGTATGTCGTGCACCTACGTCAAGCTCCTGGCAAAGATACAGCACATCAGTTTACAAGCGTCTTTGATTTTAACCACTAAATTATGCCACAAAATGAAGAAATAATGATTTTCACATTTAAACTCTTCACAGAATTAACACCAAACATTTGAGTGAAGCTGTAAAACCAAATGGTTGGAAAATATTTAGCATTTCATTTCTCTGTAAAATGAATAATGTTTGGATTAAAATTCAAGCAAAAGGATCACAAGCTGCAACCTGATGAGAATATTAGAAAAAAATCTAATTTCATAAAACACACTATTGACTAACATGCTCTAGCTAGCTGCTAATTAGTGCAACTGCAACCTTTTGATCCTCTAGGCAATAAACCACTATGAACCCAGAGAAGTCTCAAAAATTCTCCACCTCCTTACCTTACAGGTTCAAGCTCTTATTCACAGTCCAGTACAAGTATTGCTAAATACTAATGGTCGGTGTAAACTAGGAAAACCTGGGGTCTTTGTGCCCCCTTCTTAACAGCAGAGACGCTGACAGGCAGAAGCCCATGTTACACTAATCCTCTGAGGCTAATCTCTCACTGTTCCACATTTGGACAGACCGAGTGGCAGCTCAAGCAGCCACTGCTTAAAGAGCAATGCACCTGTGACGTAACCAAACCAATACAGTCATCCACTTTTATAATGGAAACGTACAATCACGCACCATCTATCAGCTTGCAACAGAAATCAAACCGTATGTAACTGACTGTGTTGAAGAATTGATATAAAATGTATTTAAGACACATACATTGAAGCTTCTGTTGTAGTTCCAGATTTTAATACAAGATATTCCAAAGTCTGGAGAGCGCTCAGTGTTCCTGATGATGAAGTAGAGCTGAATGGGTGGGTGGAACGGACACGTCCACATATGACGGTCTTTGGTGGTCTGTCAAACCAAGAGAAGAAAAACAAAATGAAAACAAAAAAACCCCAAAAAAAACTTATTCATAAGAAGTCAGGGATGGACAGATATATAGTCTAAACATCAGTACTAGCTGATTGTGGCCTTGTTGGCTGCCAATGGTCTCTTGGCAAGTGCTGTGGCATTTATTGATGGGAGGAGCTGATGTTTAGTTGCTGTGTCACACAAACTTTGTGCTTGTTAAATTTTCAAAAGTAGTGCAATGAAAAACAATTAAGGATTCAAAACAGTCACTTTTTCATAATGGCAACTTATTTATTTCCCACAAAATGGGGAATAAATTACAACACACACACACACACACACACACTATAGCAGAAGAGACTGACCTTCACTTTTCCATTGACGAGCGCCCCCAGATTCCCAGGACAGTCAGCATTCCTGATGTCTAAGTCATGAGGTGACACGTATAGCTTCTTGTTTCTGAGGCAAAAGAACTGCAACTCAGTCAGCCCGACCTGCAGCGCGTTCCCCCAGTTTGACAGTATCTCCATGGTAACATACAATGCAGGTGTGTACTCTGCTGACGACTGCCTTCTCTGCAACAGCAATACAAAACGTTCATAGGTATCCCACCCAGCAGCATCAGGATTATTCATTCTGATCTGGGAACGTGTGCCATTAGCTCACCGGCTGCTTGGTGTAGTCCGTTTTCACACTTTGAGGGATGGTGCAACCAGGTCCAGCTTCAAGTTTCTCCAAGGCTTTCAGCAATTTCTGTTGTTGACTGAATAAAAGAATGACACTTTAGCTTGCCTGCTCTGTTTATTGTTCCATTTATTTATTTATTTATTCTGAATCTTCATATTAATGCAAAGCACTGTGATAGCTAAATCCATACATAATTTCAAGGTCATTGGGTGTACACTCATTGTTATAGTTCAACCAATGGGTGTTATAACACCAAAGCATTTACAGAATTGCCACAGGCAATAATGGGATGTACTAGGCAGTGAGATTAATGAGTCAGCAAGGTGTGCTGAGCCTAAAGTCGGACGTTTTGATGTCAGGTGGCTCTTTTTTTTTTTTTTTTTTAAACCTGGATACATCACCATAGTAACTTGTGCTGGAAACTCAATATGTTCCCACAGAGGACACGTTCAATTTCCACATATAAAACTCGCTGTAAATGCAACATTTTCACTTATTCTTTTCCTGATGATGCGCTCCATGAGTTATACAGATTTTCTGCAGATACACAACCTGTTGAGGCAAATGTTTGTAACACCAACAAACAAAGCTGTGAAGTTACAGCACGCTTGGTCTGGTAATGAAGCCAACACAACACAGAGTAAAGACTCTTTGTTTATTATAAAAAATATTCACACAAGAAAATTAGGGTCACTTTGGTTTGGCCAAAAATTAAACTGATTTCAACGCCTCCTTGATTATGTACAGGGTTAGAATTAAATTTGTGTCACACATAAAGTTTAAATGGATTATGATTGAAGTTTGAGAGGTTAAATGTGCAGCTGTTGTGTCAGACATGATGGGTAGCACTGAAAGAACACTGTGTGGTAAAACAAATATTCCAGTGTGAATTAGATTTCATTTGCACACCATGTGCACGCAAAAGGAGGCACGCATGACTTCTTAAAGAAACCGATAAATAATGCCATAAACACTGTGAGACAATAAACGATGCCTCTTCAGTGAGTTCTTCATCATGTGAACAGACTCCACTTCCACTGTCTTAAACTGCAGCTGGTGAAACAGTCCTTGTTCTGCTCTGCAGCCTCTTTGAACTTTGAATGGTAGCCCATGAACTAGTTTTGCACCTGCAGCAGGTTCTGGTTAGAGTGATCCTCCAGCTTGCAGCAAATCTACAGCACAGAGAAAGCACTCCTCTCAACAGCTGCAGTCAAAGATGTTAGTTAAATCTGATGAAATGCCTTAAGAACCGTCACAAAATGAACCTGATCAGTCTGTCAGAGAGAAACAGGAGACAGCTAGCTGATTAGCACTGACTTAACCAGAAAATAAGGCAGTAACTGTCCATTGCTGTCTTACGTCATTCTCCCAGACAGATGCATGTTTGTTTTTTATCACAGATCTCTCTGGTAATGTCTCTGACTGAAGTAGGCATCACTTGATCGATTAATTTTTAGTGGAAGAACACTCCAATAACATGTTACACATGCCTTTTGTTGTAGTGTGCACATAGGGCCTTAACCGAAAAGCCTGGGATAACAAAAAAAGTTAATAATCACCATCATAATACCCATTCTTTGCGGCTGGGCTTATAGGCTCTTTTGAACCACCTACTGCAAATAAAGTCCAGCTATGTCAAAATTGCTTCATAGTATGCAACTGTTATCGTTCTGTTCCTGAGTGTTTAAGTGTCTTTTTCTGTCACCATACCTGGGACCCATGAGTGTGATTCTCTGCATGGCCAGAGTGACATTGCTGTCATCCTTGTTGTGAGTGTTATGGTGCACTAAGCCATTCATCACCTGATGTCCCCTGACCTAGAGGACAAAGAAACCAAATCAAACCAATAGAAAAATATATGTAAGGGACAAGATTCACATGTGAGTCAAATCCAGGAAAATTCAATTGTATTAAAATCAAAAGTATGCAAAGTATACAGTTAACAGATGAAAATGAGGTGTAATAAAAGATGTAAGAAGTGAAGTGTGGCTCAGGCAGACCGTGTGTCGACTGAAGAGCTCTGCACTCTGCACTGGGTTGTTTTCTCTCTGTATGGCCTGGCGTACCCTGATCGCAACCTCCTCTGGGTCCCGGTCCTCGACAGAAGACTTTCTATTTGCTGACAGCGGCCTCTCCACTTGACTCCTCGGCCCTTAAGCAGAAAATACACATTTTTTACCCAGCAACAATCATGCATCTATGGAACATTTTTGCAGACACATTTTCATTCAAAAATGGGAGATGAGTTTGTAAAACATGACTTACTCTGACCTTCCCAGCTCTCTTTTGAAGGTGGCCTATCTAATGTCTTGCTCTTCACCAACATAGGTTTGGTGGGTATAAAAGTCTCGACACTTTCTTTCCTTTTTGCAGACAGTGAACGCTCGATCTTACGACCTGGAAAAATAAAGGAAATTGATTAAGATCAGGAATAGACCCTTCTTTTCATATGCTGACAACATGCTGAAAGACATCCTTAGGTTAGTGCTGATGACGCAGAAAAGCAGGGGATGTTACCTCTCTTGCTTCACCCTAAATCAATAACAAATTTCCACATTAGCCCACCTTTAGGTGTGGGTCCAAAGTCCAGCACAATGAGGTTCCCTGAGTCAAAATGGCTTTGGGAGCCACTGGGCCGAGAGCTGTTGGAGGATGACTTGGAGGAGGGGAGAGGCAGGCCCAGCTCATCCAGACTCTCTGTGCTCTCATCCCTCTCAATCTGCTCCTCTACCCACTCTTCATCTGACTCCTCCCCAGCTGAGCCACGACTGCTCCGTCGCATGCTAACCTCCAGGCTTCGACGCAAAACCTAGTTTGCAAAGGTCAGCATTTATATATTCATCCATGCACAAGTCATCGCCCTGCGCACTCACAGGCGCAGACCTGTATACTGACAGTTTAACCATCCTCGTGATTTGAGTAGCTACCATTGAAAGTGAAATAAATTCCCACCAACAGGCATAAACCAAATTACGATGATTCTCTATATCCGATTTGTCTTCGACAAGAAGACATAAAAAAGCACATACATTTTCATCCACTCACCTTCACTTCCTCAAGGTTGAGAAGTACCTTCTCACTGTGCTCCTGGTCTGCCTGGTCTCCTCGGCTCTCAGGCCTGGAGCTGAAAGAGTGCGACACCTTGCAGGTGTTCCTCGGGCAGCAGGGACTACGAGGGGAGCGTGGACTGGAGCTCTGTATGAAACGTGATGATTGGATAAAGGGGAAATAGCAGAGATAGAGAGATGCTAAGTACTACTGACAGCTGCATCTGGCACATAGTCCCTCCCCTAAAAATAAAACACCCACACATACAGGCTTAGTAGGCATTGTTATGTCTTCACTCTACCTCCATGTCTATGCTTTCATAGGGCTCAAAATCATCAGAGTAGCACTTTGTTGGGGAGATTAGCAAACTTGGTCCATCCTCTGTTCGAATTTTAACAGGATCCTGCACATATTAGAAAAGAGGAAATATCAAACATGTGTCCTTAAATATGAAATGTCTATTTTTGCTGAACAATAAGAGTTAAGACAGATAGGATAAGGATATCAGATGGCTGCACCTGCACCCATTCTTTCCTCTGGACCTTTCCTGGGGCGGTGTGGCTTCTCTTCCTGTGGGTCTGCTCCAGTTTACTACTGTCTTCAGTTAGCTGGTGGGCGCTTCTACAGACATCTGCCGATGAGTCACAGCACAGAAACGAACATGAGCAGCGTGCAGCAGACAACTGCCTCAGAGGAGAAGGAACACACAGTCACATACGCAGATGGTCCACAGCACAGAGAGGAAGACGAAAAAACTGCCTGCCAGCTACAACTGTCACTATCATTTATTCACTGGGACTGGGCACAGGATCCTGTCACACAAATTACAAGCTGAGGAGTGGTGGCTATTAGCTGGTTTTCCATATGGCTTATGGGTGACACTAGCAACAACAAAAAAGAGCATGAGATAGTACCTTTGATTTCTCCTAAACATGACTGGACACTCAAGAACAATACCTCTGCCTGCATGACAGATTCAGAAAAACTAAATAAATAAGAAGAAAAAAATCAAGTGTTATATAAGAATATCTAGTTTTGAGTGTAAGTGCAGAAGCATACCTGCTGTACATGGAGGCCTCAAAGGTGGCTGTGAGGAGAGAGACTTTTGGTTGGAGCCCTTGGCTTGCTTCCTACTGGCTTCAGCATTGGCTCCATTAAGATAAATTGAAAAACCTTGCTCAAGCCGTTCCAACTCAATCTCCTTGGGGTCTTTGACTTTAAGGCGTTTTAAGAGCCTGAAGAACAAATAAAGAGCTAATAAATAGCTTTCGAAAATATAGCAAATCCTATCACAGTTTTGACGTGGCTAATAAAGGATTCAGGATGCAACATGACACATTCCAAAGCTTTAAGCTATGTTACTTTTTATAAACACTATACGCATTGTTTCTCAAGGGAAGAAGGCAAGCCAATCAGTGCTCCAATTAGGCAGCACTGAAAGTCATGCAGGAGTTGTGCGTTTCCCTTGTGAAATCCAATCTGTCTCTTCCCCAGCAGCCTGTGCTAACACTTCACCTGTTTTTGTGTTGGAGGGCGATTAAATATTCATCCAGAGTGTCATCTACAGCAGAGGCGAGCTTCTTTCCTTGGCATGTCTTACTCTCCTTCAAGAACACACGCGTCAGTAAGCACAGACACACGCACAAGATGAAAGGTTGGAGAGGCCTACATCAGCGGTTTGTGGGCAACAAATTGTCATAATACAACTCATTCTTGCACAGGTATGCACATTCACAAATATCGACTTTACTGCATGCATCACCACAATTATGCAAGCAACTTGCTCCTCTGCCGAGTGTGGAACTAAAGCTTTAGTGCAGGCTGCATAATGTGTCATGACACGGCGTTACGATCGGATTTAAAAACATTTAGTCAGTGTGTAGCCTAAGGTTAAATGGGTGATGGAGAAATGAATTAAAAAAGGTTTTACTGGTTAGGACCTTAATAAAAACGGATTATTTGTAAAGCAGCAGCTGCAAACCTTAACACAGTATTAGAGTCTCTACAATATCTGCTGCTAAAGAGCCGCAAACTCTCAATTTTTATATGAAGCCACACAATTGATCATAGCAAAAGATACTGCCAAAAAAATGAGCCCAAGCTGAGCTCTCATGCTGAAACTACTGACTCAGCATGGGCCAAGATCCCAATACTTGCATGGCTTGTCAAATTCAGCCACTTTTTCACAAGGCAGCCCTACTATATCCTCAGTGGCGATCACATCCTGCAATAATGTGTGCACAGTGCATGAAGTGTAGCTCTTTAGCTGTAGTTCAAGTGATGGATTGTAAAAACGATATCTGTCACGTTAAACCAAAAATCCCGAAGTGAAGACCACTACGGCTTCTACAACCCTGACAGCATACATCTTGTCCAGACATTTCTGCACTCAGCTGAAATGAAATGGCCCTTATTAAAAGACCAGATGTCTGCCTGCTTTAAGCTTAATAATGCTGGCTGCAGTAAAATTAAGCAGATTAAATAAAAAGTGGGTCTCGGAGGGAGCACTGGTTGACTGCATAACACAATTGCCTAAACCTCACGCCATTTCATTTGTTATATATATATTTAAAGAAACATGCAAGATGAACAAAGAAATCACAAAGCCCTTACTCAGTTTCTACAAGTCAACTAGGCTACAGCATCTGTCAAGGTCAGGAGCAGAAGGGATGCAGAGAAATGAGAAGCAAGGGTAGGAAATACTTGTTAGTGACAGAGTATAGAGACAGGGTGACAGCTCAGATACTGGTGCACAAAATGGCATGCCTTTTTTTGACTGAGTTTCATGGTCGTGAAAATTACAGTGTTTAATGAAAAGTGTATCACGTAAAGTAAAATGGCAGATGATCTGAACTTAAAGCTACCATTACCTCGTTATCCATCGTCTGCAGATGATGCTGCTCACATGACCCTATCCCATATTTTTGAAGAGGGGCAATCACTCCTGCTCAAAACGTATCCCTCAAATCTGTGCCGTATTTCTCGATCACTGCAGCGGGACACACATGATAACCCTGAGGTTAGCCGTGACATGAAACCTAAAGTACCTTGAGTACAGCTCGTGGAAAATGTCGCCACGCCCGCTGGCCGATTCAAGGGACCAAATACCAAACATTAACGGTTTTGTTAACGTTAGCATCTTATTTTAAGCAGGGGTTGGCCAAAACTCGTTTTAAACCACCTCAGGATTTTGTTTTCATCAGCACTCGCGCACGGAGTTGGCTGCTGTTACAATAATTTCGATGGTATTAAGAGCTAACGAGCTAGCCATTGTTGACTATGTCAACGTTAAGCGAAAGATAACGGTTTATCAACCTTTTATGCGGTTGTATCGCATGAATTAACTAGTAGGTGTAGTGGCTCAGGCGACGTTAGCAAGTAGCTCAGTAAAAGCAGCGCTGACGTTCATAACTAAACTAAAAAGGCTAGCGAGTTAGCCTCCAACTACTACTAAAAGACATAAAAACTGCGTACCGTCTTCATAATCACAGAAACCCTTTATTTTATTTCGGCTCTGATATATACAAGAAAAATACTCACGGTCCACGTAAAACAGTACTTTGATAGCCATAATCTTTGAAATTCACGAGCTTTTTTTGTGTTTTCTCATGTGCCCAGTGTTTTGTTGGTTGGTAACCAGGATAGCTGTCCACCAATGGCGAGAGCCGCATCAGGGAGAACCACGCCCCTAACCGGTCTGGCGCTCTACCTCCTGCTCCGACAAGCCTCCACAAAGCCTCCTACGGCCCAACCACACTCCATCTGACTAAAGGGGTATTAAAGCACTGCCTATGACACCAACACGGCAGAAATCTACATAAAAGTTGAAGAGTCATTGAAGAGAAATGACACAAATTTTCAAGATCAAAAATTCAACACTGTTTTTATTTATTATAAATCAATACATTTTATATAAAAAAAAAAAAAAAGGG
>VUQG01025060.1:15285-27226 GCA_015106755.1 Etia nguti | reverse complement strand
CAACGACCCTAAACATAAAGCCTGGGCAACAATGGAATGGTTTAAAACAAAACATATCCATGTGTTAGAATGGCCCAGTCAAAGTCCGGATCTAAATCCAATCGAGAATCTGTGGCAAGATCTGAAAACTGCTGTTCACAAACGCTGTCCATCTAATCTGACTGAGCTGGAGCTGTTTTGCAAAGAAGAATGGGCAAGGATTTCAGTCTCTAGATGTGCAAAGCTGGTAGAGACATACCCTAAAAGACTGGCAGCTGTAATTGCAGCAAAAGGTGGTTCTACAAAGTATTGACTCAGGGGGCTGAATAATTACGCACACCCCACTTTTCAGTTATTTATTTGTAAAAAATGTTTGGAATCATGTATGATTTTCATTCCACTTCTCACGTGTACACCACTTTGTATTGGTCTTTCACGTGGAATTCCAATAAAATTGATTCATGTTTGTGGCTGTAACGTGACAAAATGTGGAAAAGTTCAAGGGGGCCGAATACTTTTGCAAGCCACTGTATGTGTACACACATACACAGCATGGTGTGTGCTGGTGGCTTTCAGACAGTTAGGATTTAACGATTAAAAATCTGTGTGTTTCTAATTCAGTTTTCAGGAAAGAATGCCAGGTAAAAGTTTACTTGACAGTGTTGTTAGTTATTTTGGATGCTTGATAGGCTTGGATAGTCATACCAGTGCCACCCAGTGAATTTGATGTTCCTCCTTTGGATTGTGCCACAAAAATATGCCAGCATAAGCTTGGAGGCATGCTTTGATGGGATAGACTCTCAGGAACCAGCTCCCAATTCTCATCCATAATGTGAGAGCTCTGGTGGAATAATCTTTGTAGTTAAACAGTAAAGTTATGTTTAAACTGTGTTAATATAGTACATGCTTCAATTTTCATCACACACTTACTATATCATGTCTAACATTAATGACCCCCAAACAAAAACAGTCACCAGAGCTCATTAGTAGCAGACACAGCTCAGTAACAGCTGCATTATACGTTCCAAATTAACAATAACAGTGAGAGACCTGAACGTCTCTGAACCTGAACGTCTGCGAGAACAGTCCCGAGCTTCATAATAATAACAAATACATTCTAATACCCAGTAAGTTTTTGTTTATACACTGACTCTATTTTCCAGCTGCCATTAAAATGCATACCAAAACATAATGTGCTGATATTGGACACAAACTGATTTTGACACTGGGGGCTGTTGCAGATGTCAAGATCATGATCCTCATGTTTTAATTATCATGTGGGATACGCACACATGCTCGCAGGACTGGGAAGCGTACTATCCAATTGACCTCCAATTTATATCGCAATCAGGTTTATCTCAGTAATCCGTAACAGACTGATGGTACATCATCAACCTGCCAATGCAAAAGAATATTGATCAAAACGTTCCAAAATCACCTGTGAAACTGAGAAATCTCTAAACTCATTCAGCATACTTATTATCTCACTAAATGTCCACAACATTATGTCAGTACACACTGTCTCAGGGGGTTGATTCTTTACAGTGAGCCCTATTTAACTGCTCTGATTTACTTGGTGATCGGAGCAGCTGGGTAACAACTCCCCCCGCCTTTCCAGGTCGAGTAGCTCTGGCTCACATACATAGATACAGACACCCTCCTCGCAATTTGGTTTATGGCTGCAGAAGCTTCCATTAGCAACAGCTCATAAAGTTTGCAACCGTCGGTCTGTTAAACACTGTTCTGAGAAGACACACAATATGAGGTAGTCACTGCACTTTAGGTACACAAAGATACTCTCACGGAAGGTACAGTAATTTTCTCTTAAGTAACAAAACTGTTTTGGTTTTATTTGGTTTTTTTATAAAGACAATCGCTACTTTTTTCATTTTTTTGCAACCTGCAGTTCTTTTTTTTTTTTGTTTGGTCACAAATTAATTCAGAGAGATAACGCCCTTTTAATTAATAAAAATTGTTCATGCGTTCTGTTTGTTAAACAGCTGTTTCTACATTACAGTACTATGTCCACTAAGGCTGGTTCTCAGACTTTATCTGGTATGTCTTGCTACGTCACCTGGCTGTCTGTGTCCCACCAATGGGGCCATCTCACAGTTTTAGAACTTCTGTACTTAAAAACAGATAACTTATACCCATAACCCGAGAAGACAGCAGTTGAGACCACACCAAACTGACTGAATTAAAAAATTCAACCACGCCATTTAAGCCTCGGTACTCCAAATTAAGATATAATATCATGGGTTTTTATTGGTGGTATATTCTTTGAAGCTGTCTTAATTTACTCCACCAGTTTGTCTTACCAGACTGTTAGCAATTCACTCTGAGTGGAGTGTGTAACCCTGCTAAATGTTCTTGTGACATTCGTTATACTGAGCTGCAGAGGCTGTAAGGCTGCAGTGTTGGTTCGTCATTCTGTTAATGGCTTTAGCTCACTCGCTCTATTGAAAGAGTGTCAGCGGTTGAATTACAAATTGGACTATTTAGAATTAAAGCACCGTAGCAAAGTTGGGATGTTTTGTTATATATAAGCAGTGCTTTTCAAATTATTTAAAGTTTATATAAAATTTTCTACTTTGAATTCTGATTGTCTGAGGAAAAAGTATGCAGATTTTTTAAAGTTGACCAGCACATTATAAATAAGTTGAAACATTGTTTGGGTTTATCAGTCTTCTTTTTTTTATCAGAAAACAGACAAGAAAGCAGGGAGCATGACATGCTGGAAACAGTCTGGGGTGGACTCAGACCCAGGCCTCTTTAGTGGCACCTGCTCAACCACGTGAGCCAGACAGCACTCAAAGTACTGGTGTTTTTACCATTGTGTTGCATCATTTTTACAGCACCCATCATATAAATCTGTGGCATTTTTGACAGATATTCCAAAGAGTGTGATATCATATTTCTGAATACTAAACTCTTCTTTCTGTGACAGGTCAACACACCTGTCAGGCGTAAGCTTCCACACACATATTTTTGTAATATACCTTCTTGCAGCTGTTTCTTATATTTATAGTGTATATATTATTTGTTTGATATCTGTCTGTCTGTTTGTGGCATTTTTGACAGTATCAGTAATATATTCCAAAGAATATTATAGCAAATTTTTGAATATTAGTTTTAAAATGTATGAGAGAAGTATACAGAAAGGATATTATCGATTTAGGAACTATACTTGCAATGTAATTTGTCAGCAGACTACAGTGAATAAAGAACACCTTCAAATTGAGGGAAAAGCTCACAAATCCAAATGCAAACATCAGGCAGGACATACGAGAAAACAGTGCTTTTGAACAGTATGGTCCATCACTCTGTTTTTGTTTTGTTTATTTAAAATTATCTTTAGTGATTAATCCCCATAGCTTTCCTAATATTTTCCACATTTTAGTCTTTTGATGGTAATTTGTTTGTGTGCCAGGATATTGCTCCCACATCAGTTTGATACATTCATTGGCTTTCATATTGGATTAAATTAATATTGATAATCAGCCATCTGTAGTTGGTAACAACCATACACTTTATACAGTCATTTATAAGAAATCTGTGTTAAGGTAAATAGCATTAAATTGAATGTTATTAAAAGTTTGTGGGAAACTTTCATCTGCAAACAAAGGGGTTTGGGGTCTTTTGGTTTTGAAAAAAAAATGTTTTCCAATTGTTGCTTGCTGTGCCAAAAGCCTCGGTTTAAGGTTAAAGCTGGGATGGTACTGGTTGGGGTTCGGGCTAGCATAGGTCCCCAAAAAATGAATATAAATCGTTGTGATGTCCTGTCAAGTGATGGCAACATGACTGAGTGTATGTGTATGCTTGCATGAAGGCGGTCCTTGGATTTCAAGTAGATTGATAGTAGCACTCATGCTATACTGTGAATGCTACTTGAAAAAGCTCATCACTTCTGGGTGTTTGCGTGCTGTTTATGATGCCTGGTGTGTGGTTCTCTTTGAGTAGATGTGGGTATGTGTGTGCAGTGAATAAAGGAAAATGTGGGTCTTGGAGATAAGCAGGTCAGCTTTGCAGCTTGCTAGCAGCACCCTCGTTATGTGTCGTATGCACCTCGGGCTCCCCAGAACAATATGATAACCCTCACTGTTTAAAAATGACCCCCATCCTTCAGATTCAAGTTGCCAAGCAGTCATCAAACAATATCTTGACTTCTTTTTTTAAATTTAAATTTTTTTTTAAAACAGGAGAAAGCAAAGCGAGGGAAGTAAGAACAGACAAACCGAAAAGAATTCCAGTGATCATAGCAGTAGAAGAGAAAAGTCGAAAATAAGAAACATCAAAGCCAGAATGATGACTCTAGTTGGTGTTCTATTTTCATGTACAGTCACAAAAGAAAAATCCAGATAGTGAAAGAGAGCTGAAACTGAGATTATAACAGAAGTGATGTTGCTCCTAACCATCCAAGCACTCAAGAACAGAACTGAAATAATGTCTTACAACAGATATTAATTATCTCTTGTATGAGTATTCCTGTTATTAATTAAACAGCTGCCGCAGAGATTTTACATTATGTGTATTGCAGCAAATTTTATGCATTCATAATAGATTGTAATACATTTTCAATGCAATTATGCTGAGCAAAATTGGAATAGCTAATGCATAACACTCAGATGTTTAAATACTTTAGCACTGCAGTTTTTCTCTACTGAACAGTTAGCCTTGTAAACCTCTATCCACTGAACTCTGTGAAAGGATGAGAAGTGTTTTCATATGAATCCACATAAGCACCGCAGACCCATCTGGGTGGTATTAACTGCAGGACACAAATCACAAAGGCACCGGTCCACCTGCTCCTCTTCTTCTTCTCTTTATGTCGCCAATTTGTCTCTGAATTCAGCCTCTGGTCGCACAAGCATTTCTGTCATTTATCCTTGTTAAAGATTCTGCACTGCTCCCTTCACCCTCCTCTGTTGTTATCTATTCTTTTCCTTCTTGGCTTCTGTGGTAGACGCCTTCTATTTTCTGTCATTTACCCTCCCTCTGTGGTACCCTTTTCTGAAGCCTTGCACCTGATGTCTTTCTGCTTTGGTGTTCCCCCTTAAACCTCTTACCAAGTAGAATCGAGCATGTGAAGAGCTGACATGAATTCCCAAGGCCAGAATGTCTGATTGACATGTGGAATGGACTCGGTGAGATGAATTTCTGATAGCCATGTGTGCGTGTGCATATGTGCTAGGGTCAGTGTCAGTAAATAGGAGCTGTCAGTGAAGTTAGAATTGATTTCTTTCCTATAAAAGAGATAACATGTTCTGTGAGCACAAAAGCAACTTGGGCAGACAAAAAAAGCCATTTGAACGCACTCTTGGTGGGATAGCTGTGTTGCATTTTAATTTTGTGTGAAAGGCTTTTTTTGGTTTTTGTTGTTTGTTGTTATTATGAATAAAGTGAGTCCTCAGCAGGGAGTCCAAAGTGTTTGTTTGATGGATTAAAGCTCAATCTGCTGTTAAAGAATGTCCTTGCTGCAGGGAAAGGAAGGCGTTTTTGTGTGTGTTCGTTTACAGGTATGTGAGCCCGTCTCTTAGTAGTTTCTGTACATTTTAATCTCTCTGTTATTTGTCATCCTCCCTTTCAGAGGTCCTTTCGTTCCTTCAGTAACGATGACCGCCATGTCATGGCGAAGCACTCCACCATCTACCCCTCCTCTCAAGAGCTGGAAGCAGTTCAGACACTGGTATCCACTGTCGAGTGTGCCCTCAAACATGTCTCTGATTGGCTGGATCAGAGCAGCTGCGATGTCCACAACCAGTTTGACAGCCAACCAGCAGACAGCACAGAGGAGGACGTCCCTGGTGATGAGCCCAGCGAAGAAACTGAGGATTCAAGTGACTGCTACAGGTAGGCAGAAGAAACGCACGGTGAGGCTTTAATTTATGATTTTTGTTTTTAGTTATCACTTGATGTTTTTGTCAGTTAATGGATTATTTTGTCACTCAAACACACCATGATTGTTTTGTCAAACCCTACACACCAAAACCAAGGACTTTTAATGTATTGAATCAACAGTTTGGCAAATATACCTATGCCTTAAAAGCTCACTAAAGACATTTTCACACATGAGCTTCGGACAACATCAGCATAATAATAATCGGTCAAGTTTGTCTGTCTCACTACTAAAAATAAAGCTAAAATGTTGTTATGCCTGGGTGGAGCATGCAGAAGACAGGACACATGACATCCAATAAAGTGTCAAATGTACAAGTTGTGGATTTAGTTTGGGTTTTGTACGGGGGAAATGACTTCCTACGGAGAAGTCATCACTTTGAGCCACCAGGGACTTTACAAAAGATAAGATTGTTCTATTTCTCGCCATGTTGGGGAAGTTCTGTGGCGAATAGCTGCATTTATAAAAAGAAAGGCACAGTTGAGAAGCCTGGGTTTCTTAATTCTTAGGTCAAATAAACAACTATTAGATTTGTTGTTTATTCATCTTTTGCAACCTAGAGTACTGAGTCACTGCCAAAAAAATTTTTGGCGCTTATTAGTGTTGTTTACTTCTCACAGACACTGTTCATGCTAAATACCTTTTTATACAGAAGGACAAAAAATGAGGTAAACACACTTCTCCAAGGTAGAAGGAGCATATGTTGCTCAACAGGAAATAAAACAGCCTCCACTGGTGGCTGTCTTCTTGAATCTATTTATTAATGGTTCAGTAGTCTTCACTGATATCTTGAATTGCCTTGTTTGATCTTATTTTGCTGTGTGAATTAGAATTTTAGTATTTTAATCTTTCAAACACTTTCCAAACATAATTTGTTAGAGATTCAGATATTACGCTGATGAAAAGAGGTTTAGATCTCCTGTTGAGTCGACTTCATGCCTGCAGTGCAATTCTGTTTTTCAGGTCTCGCACAGAATTGTAGGTTAATTTTATAACAAGGTGATTTTTCTCTTTCATCGTATTTAACTCCCTGAGAACTAAGCATGGATTCTGTCTTTGATATTTACTAGTTATGAATTAAAATGTTCATATACACATAGCTTAAAATATCATACAAGAGAAGACTTTATTTATTTATTTTTTTATATATGTATGTATGTATGTATGTATGTATGTATTTATTTATTTATTTATTTATGTGTTAACAGGGAGTCCAGCGGTGGCGGTTTGTTGTGTGGAGTGATGAGGATCGGCCTAGTGGCCAAAGGACTCCTGATCAAAGGCGACATGGACCTGGAGCTGGTGCTGATGTGCAGAGACAAACCCACACAGACACTGCTGGACACTGTCTGTCACAATTTACCCACACAGATTGAGGTTAGAGACGCACCCACAAATGCACCAAGGCGTGCGTGCTTCTCTTGTTTTTTCACTTTCACCTTTTATCTTTGCATTAAACCCACAATGACATCAGTCTGACAAATTTAATCCAGGAATGCACTATTTTTACATCACACTCTTCTTCAGTGTCAGAAATTAAGCCGTTTAAATAAGCTTCTACATTTTCTTCCTGAATTCGCCAGCTCTTGCTGTGTTGTGCTTGTGAGTGTTGAGGAGAGTGTCGTGAGTGGTAGCGTGAGCATAAGTAGGCAAGTGACAGCAATATTGTCAAGTGAGAAGTTGAGAGGTGTTTGAGTATGTATGAGTCATGTGTGATTAATACTCTCGTCATTACGTCAGTGTCACATTTCCTCATTAATAAGTCATGGCAAAGAAGTGAGGCCCTGACATTCATACATACAAGATACACACTTACACATACACTTACAAACACACACACACACACACACACAAAATACAGCTCTCTGAAGGACAAGTATCTCTTTTTACAACCTGTCACTTTGACCCCTGTGCCTGTTTGTTTTATAATCTAGGATTTATACCATCTGTTGTTTCCGTTGGGTTACACACCATTTAAATTATTTAATTTGTAGGATATACATCATTGCAGCCTGGTGAGGGGATCTGATTGGAAGGAAAGGATTTAGCAATATAACAACAAATGTAGGGAAACACTTTCCAACGTGGCTGGCAAGTGCAGAAATTACTCAATAAATAAATAGTGCCCCGGCACAACCTCTCTGCTCACAATTACATTTTGAGCTGGAGATGGAGAAAAAGAGCCTGCGTGTGTGTGTGTGTGTGTGTGTGTGTGTTTCCTGTGGGTGTGTGCACGCAGAGAAATAATCTCATGTCGCGGCCCAGTGACCAGCGATTTTGAATTTCCCATCAGAGCCAAATGGGATGTAGATGGGCCCTCTGTGACTCACTGCTCATTTAAAGGGCAACTAGAATGTAGACATAAACCCAGCTATACTTCTTTTTGTCACCTATAAAGACTAGGACGCTTATTTTCCATGGATGTTGTTTTCTAGGCTTAATCTAGGCTTAATCTGGTCAGCTACTCATGGCCAACTCAAGCCTAAATTTAGTTGAAGAGGGTAAGGTCCGTTTTAGGTTATTACAAAGACTTGAATTCACTGTAATTTCAAACATTACCAACCGGTACAGTACACTGAGATTTAAAGTGCACATAACTGAGGCTGACTGGTTCACAGAAGGCAGGCAAGAAAATTATTGGACTCAATTAATGATGTCAGAATTGGGTTTGACAGCGTGGGAGTTCAGACTTGTTGTAAAGAACAGACTAGCACCCCGAACGCTCTGGAACGCAGGCAAACAAGTGAATGCAGGTCTTCCTTATTTAACTTACACATAAGCTTTATTTGACATCCCTCTATTCAATATTTGTAATCACCCATGACTCATGACTGTATATGCTTCTTCTGGGCCTCTGTGTGTGTTTACTGATCTTTGCATGTCTTGTAGTTGATATTAAGCGTGTTAATTTGTTTAAGTGTGTTCTATACACGTGTATCAAGTAACGGTTGTTGCTGCTGCGTATGCTGACATGGACTCGTTATCATAAGTCATCATGTCGAAGTCCTGACCAGCGAGGTCAACTGTAATTAGTTTCTTCAGAATGAAGGTTGAATGAGGCACAGTGTGCACACAGAGAAACAAATGGGTGTTGAGAAAAACACATAAACAGTGTCTGCAAAACCTATACAGAAGATTCGCCAGCTTTCATCAGATATTACTTGATATCTGTGTCTTCAGTAGATTTTACAGCTCTTCCAAAGGTTTGTATAAAGGCTAAACCGCACTATGCTGAAATATATTTTGCTTCTTCATCTGTGCTGTGTCATATTGTGGCCTTCGCCTCTTGACTATCGAGTTATGTCTGTTGACACACGACAGAAGCTGACAGAAGAGAAATATGAGGTCACGAGCTCCTTGCCTGAGGCGGCCATCTTGGTAAAAACGACAACAGAGCCTAAACTCACTTTGAAGATTACCCTCACCTCACCAGCCATGAGGGAAGATGAGGAGGAAGAAGAGGAGGAGGAAGAGGAACTGGAGGAGGAAGAGCAGGAGCTGGAGAATGGGGAGGAAGGAGAAGAGGTGGTGGAGGGGGAAGTGGAGGAAGAAGAGGAAGAGCCGGAAAGCAAAAATGGGCGAGGTAGGAGCATAGAAAGGAAAGTTGTTCTCTATTTGGCCACACCTCAGCACATGCACAATCAATTGGCCTTTGTGTTAACTGTGTATATGTTATTAGAAAAATCCACATTTTTCTTCAGACAAGAGGTTTGACCTCATTAACTGATGCTGACACAGGACAAGACAGGTACAGGCAGAGGTGGGTAGAGTAGCCAAACACTGCACTTAAGGAAACGTACTAATATTTCGGAAAAACAAATACTCAAGATGAATTTTTTTTCGTCATTATTTTACTGATTTGACAGCCTGCTACACTGTGATCCCACTTAGTTGCTTTCAAGTGTGTAAGTAGAACTTTATTTATGTGACACAAAACTAGTATTACACAGTGCTTAAAGTCGGCAAAGATGACAAAAAAAATCTCCACAATCAACATACTGCAAACAAAAATATATAAATGTCAAAGCAAGGAAAAATTAATAATGATCTAAACCCCTGAGGATGACTGGTCCCTAATCTAGGAGTCAAGAAAAAATGCTTAATCACCACAAATCTCAAACTTTCAGTGGCAGTGAACCTATCAGGGCCCAATAGGTAGGGGATCAAAACGGCATTGTTCTTAAGAAGTAGTGAGTGGATAAACAGTTTTTAATGTCACTCCTGATTTTCACAGAAAACCTGTATAACAAACTCGAGGTGATAAGAGATTAAGCAGCTGAACTTTGGACCAAGTGCAGCGACATCTTAGCTGGAACAAGTATTAAGTGTATTACAATAGCCATTAGTCGATTCGATAAAACAGCGTTTGATTTGTTAAACCCTTTGGGAAAGGGAGACACAGTTGTCAATATTTCTTAAAGGAGAATTTATTTCAACCTGGATAGTTTGTCATTAAGGTTGTAGAGATTTAGGGTAACAAGGAGCCACACAAATCTGGCAACTTGTCAGCTGACCAGATTATTGTTTGTGTGTAAGGGCATGAATAAAATCTTATTAACATTATTCTACATTATATACACCAGTAAGTAAAGATGTTTTTAAATTGCATATAATTTTCCTTTCCACTGTCGCTAAGTACTTGCTCAAATGGGGTCGTTTGATTTTTGGTGTTTTCTCTGTATTATTGTAGGAGCTTTACTTTACAGTAAGAAGCACCCTGAGGCAACTGCTATTGTGATTTGGTGCTATATAAATGAAATTGAATGAATTTTAAGTAGAGAGCTTTTCTACTCTATGCCCCATTCACAATAGTACCTTTTTTTTGGCAGCCAGGAATCAAACCACCACCCTTCAAGTTAGTAGATGACCTGCTCTACCTCCTGAGCTACAGACCCACTACTGCAGCCCACACCTTGACTGTTATTCAGTCTGTCTGGTTAATTTAAATTGGAAAGCCAAACTCCAAGAATAAAGGAGAATAAAGTTTGGCCATTGATGTTTTGTCTCTTTAATCTGAAAGTGTAGCAGCAGCCATTTCTCATGGCATTAATGCCTAAATTAGTCCTCTTATCCAAACCAATTATTACAGAAATACACTGCTCCAAAATGCTTCATTTACTCTAGTTACTTAATGACATTTTACGAAGTAATAAAGTAAAATCTGAGCTGAAAAGCGCTGTTTTTCAGTCTGCTAACAACCCATCCCCATTCCCCTGTTTTCATGTGTAGCAGTTACTGGTTATAATTGGTTGTGGGATGTAAGATTGGGAACCAAGGCCAGCAGGCCAGCGAAATCAATAAGCAGCCAGTAGCAAGCTGCCCATCTATCCTGTGGCTCTCATCCAACTAGACACTCAGGTCTCAGAGAGAGATGAGCGATAGCACGAAGGTTTGCCGTACATCATTCCAGATGCCTCGGCATGATAGAGAGGACCCCTCGTATTTTCTCACCAAGGGGAACACATCGGTTTGCACACATGTTCGCTCAGCTGCAAGGAGGAGGAGGAGGCCACACACACACACACACACAGTCATATTTTGTAAAAATACCTGTCACACTGGATATCTAACTCTGCAGATTTATGGCGATCATATTTTAAAGTGCAGGGTCAGATACTTTTCACATTAACACATGCAACAGCCAGCATAAACACCAGCGGTTTAAGACCAGTGGCAGTGCCTGTTTTAGATCTGTTTAGGTTTGTCAGGAAATGATTAGCAACATATTAGGGAGATTAATTATCCCTGAAAAAATTTGTTAACAAAAACTTTCCATGTTTCCACGAATGCAGATTGTTTCCATAAGCACTAGCTGAAATGTTAGACGGGTGATTTATGTCTTCTCAGCTGATAACAGGTTATCATTTAAAGTGGTATACTTTAATCCCATTTGGGAATTGGGGGTTAATGTTAGTGGGGTTAATTTCATACATTTGACAAGTTAAATTTTTATGCCACAGATAAATATTTTATTGAATATATGCACATGTTTTGCATGCATGTGTGTGCTTTACTCACTGATGCAGCTCACTTGCTTTGTGTGGTAAAGAAGGGGGGGGGGGGGGG
>VUQG01025060.1:0-15265 GCA_015106755.1 Etia nguti | reverse complement strand
GTTGGGTTTTGGGGGGAGGGGGGGGGGGGGGGGTCACTTCTTTTTAAAAAAATCTCCCTCTGTACTCAGTAATACAGAGAGAGATAATGATAAAAGAAGAGCTCTGATTGAGAGAACAGTGGGAGGACAAGCGAGAAGAGAAAGACTAATGATCTGCTAGTAGCTGAGCTGTCCAACACACAGCTGGGTCCAGTCTGACAGACCTTAGGATTTACCAAGACACGTCACACTGAAACATAGATTGCACACTACGGCATGCCATTGTCAGGAAGCGCTACACTGCATTTTATAACGCAAGATAAATGCTTTCGCTCCGGCACGCATCGGACGCATTTGACATTTAAAATTAATGCCTCTCGAGGCAAGGATTTTCTTTTTATGGGAGACTGATGAGGAAAATATTTACCTAGTTGTGTTTCCATAGAGCCCCAAAGGGCTCTTAAATGTGTTTTATTTTATCTCCAGTTGGTCCCGCACACAATAAAACCTTTGGAAACCCCATGTAATGGCACTCATTCATACACAGCTGCGTTTGATTCAGCTTGCCGTGCATATCATAGACTTTGTGCAGGCCGGTTGAGGCAGCACTAACCCAGCCAGCCTGGTGTGTAGGGCGGCATGAATCAAATGCTTACATATAAAAGTATAATGCTCTACTTTTACCAACCATGATGCTCTGACTAAACCCTGCCTTGATCCCTCTTGTGTTGTGTTTGTCTCAGACTGGGTCAAACTATCTTAGATTTTTTTTTCTTTTCCTTTTCAGTTCTACTTTAGGAGCGCTTGATTCTGTGTTTGCCCAGACAGGTTGTTGAATTGCTTTCTCTGCACCATCATTTTCTCTATGAGCCTGTGAAAATCAAGTGCACCTTAAGTAATGCAGAAGACAAACAAAACTGCTATTTTGACTCCTGCCTGGTGCAGTCTGGATCAAAATAAATAAAATCCTTTTCAAATACATAAAGGAGAGATTGATTTACATTGCTGTGCACAATAAAAATGACTCGATATGCTCCAACTGTGCTCACACACAGTAAATCAAACACTCCTTAGGTATTTGTTTGGTGTATGTCTGTGGGGGGGCTCTCCATCCCACAAAGTTGTCTCTTCCTTTGTAGCATTGGTTGCTCTGATTTTTTATTATTTTTTTTAAGTCACTGAGTGGATTTAAAAGACTAAACTGCTATTCAGTAGCTTGTGCAATTTTCAACACATCTCTTTCTAGGATGGACAGTAAATTTATGATAATACGTGGTACAGTCAACACACATTTGACTCATCCTAGTGTTGAAAATGGCACTCCGTTTAAACAGTGAGGAGCCCTTGATGAGCATCCATTGCGGATCTGTAATCCGTGCAGCGAGTGAGCACTGTACAAGGAGAGAGCAACTTTATGGCATGAAAAGCACCTTGTATGTACCAAAAATATCCATGCATGTGTGTGTGTATGTATGCTCGCACACACGACGTCGGGTGTGTCTGCGTACATTCACGCCCGCAACACTCAAACACACACACTCGAAGCTGACGTGTGTGTGTTTTACGTTCTCTATATTGGGTTGTTATTGTTTTGTGGCAGTGTTGGGTGCTGCTGCGCAGAGAGTGGAGGCTGAGGAGGAGGAGGAGGGGGAGGTGCTGGATAGACACAGATGTCTGTTGGCCCTGGCAGCGCTGCGACACGCCAAGTGGTTCCAGGTCGGCACCCACTCACTTCCTGTCTTCGTGCCCGATGCTTATTGTAGCCTGACGACTCACCCAGAGAGAATAGTCAGATAGAACTATAGTGCTTGTTATGCACACCCAGGGAGTGTAAATGTACTGATTTTACTAAAATAGTAAAATTGAATGCGTATGTTAGAACAAATGCAAACGCACTAATGTTTTCTTTTGTCCTCTAATTTGCATTTTGAGTTTGCAGGATGTTGTTTTGCAACATCATGGGCAAAAAATGCAATTTTTTACATACCTGCTCCAAAAGTTAAGTGTAGAACTGGAAAAGGGTGAGATTGAAAGTTTTTTTTTTAAGTATCGTAGGGCTACAAAAGCAATGGTTGATACTTGTTTTTCTTTTTGGCAATTATGTGAACCTGCCTGCTGTGTACAACATGTCAGTGCTTCCCTTCAATTCTCCTTCCATACCCTTCCCCATCTCTCTCCCAACTCATTTACCTTATTGACAAAAAAAAAGAAGATGAAACAAAAGAAAATAGTGGTAGCCTCTGTATGTTCTAGAGACAGACACAAAACACAAAGGAAAAATAATAATAAACATATATGTTCAGTAAACTAATTCAACATCTTTCGCGACGCACAGATTTAGAAAGATCTAGTCGTTTTCTCGTGACTGTGGCTTTGTGTTGTTCTGCAGGCGGTAATCTGTATGTGTTTGAACAAATACCACTGCTCCTGTACTCAGTTTGTTCCCTTCTCTCCTCTCCTTTAATCTTCGTCTTTGCCTTCCTCTGTCTTTCCCTTCCACCATCTCAGGCTCGAGTGAACGGACTCAAGTCCTGCGTTATCGTTCTCAGGATACTAAGGGATATGTGCAATAGACATCCCATCTGGGAACCTCTGAAGGGATGGGTGAGTGTTGTGCTCGCCTTGTTGCTCCTGTGTCTGTGTTAATTCTTGTATGCTAAATTTTTCTTATTTTTTTCTTTTTGTGCAAGTGTAACTGAACTGCCAAATACTTGTTTAAGTGATATTCAAGTATCTATCATCTGTAAATCAAGTGTTTTAGGCTGAAAACTAGGCAATGTATGTAAATGAAACAGGTTACGAATGGAGATACTTGTGTAGAAGGTCTAAATACACTCACTGGACAGTTTAATAGGTACACCTTGCTAATACCAGGTTGGACCCCCTTTTTCATTCAGAACTGATTTAATTCTTAATGGCATAGATTCAAAAGGTGCTGGAAACATTCCTCAGAGATATCAGTCCATACTGTATGAGGGGCTCAGTAGGTAAAGTGTTGGCCCCGTGATCGGAAGGTCAGGGGTTCGAATCCACTGAACGACTACCCTGAGGTACCCCTGAGCAAGGTACCGCCCCCACACACTGCTCCCCGGGCGCTGCACTGGTGGCTGCCCACTGCTTCACTGAGTGAATGGGTTAAATGCAGAGAGGAATTTCCCCACGGGGATCAATAAAGTATACATTAAAAAGAAAAAATAATTAGTGTTCATTTTCAGAATAAAGTTGAAATAATACTTTGATAAAAAAGTCAAAATGCAGCAATTAAAGCTGTTGTTTCAAGTTAAAGAACTGCCACAGCTGCTACACCCTCAACAAAATGCCTTTTGTAGATACGCTATTGACATTGTACTTCAGACTCAGTCTTAGTGACATGGAAATTGTTTCTCTTTTAGCACATAAACACAGTGTGGTGATAAATGTTGAAAAGATGGTGCAGAAAGCTACATCTGGTCAGAAGAAAAAAATGGGGGATCAGGTTGTTTCACAAACTCACCTACACAAGGCATTTTATAGAGCTTATATCAGCCCTAGCAGTTGTTTGAATTAAATCTCTGCATTTTGACTTTTTTCTAAAAAACAGTATTTTGAGTTTAATCTGGAAATGTTGACTTTATTCTCCAAATTAGCAATAATGTTTTGTTTCTTAATGTGACCTTCATACTCCTTCATAGTACATCGCACAATAGCCGGGGATTTGTCGGCCACTAACACCAAATTCTGACCCTGTACCATATGAATGTTGGAGCAGAAATGAAGACTCATTAGACGAGATAACTTTTTTCTTAAGTTCCGTTCTCTAATTTTTGGAGATCCCTTACAAACAATAGCCTCAATTTTCTGTTCTTACCTAACAAGGGTGGCATCGAGTTCAGTGTTCCTGCTGCTGGAGCCCATCTGCTCCAAAATTCAGAGTGTTGTGCATTCAGAGACACTCTTCTGCATATCTCAGTTGTAAAAATTGGTTATTTGAGTTTGCATTGCCTTTCTATCAGCTTAAAGCAGTCCAACCTTTCTCCTCTGACATTAACAAGTCCAGCCAAGCCCATTTCTTTAAAGTTTAGAGATGGTTGTGTGGAGAAACCCCAGTAGATCATCAGTTTCTGAAATACTTAGACCAGTCCGTCTAGCATTACCAAGCATGCCACATTCAAAGTCACCTAAATCAACTTTCTTCCCCATTGCGATGCTCAGTTTGAACTCGATCAGGTCTTCCTGACCACGTCTACATGCCGAATGCGCTGAGTTGCCATGTGATTGGCTGATTCGAAATTTGCACTGAACAGGTGTACTAACAACAAAGTGGTCAATGAATGTAATGTACCTTTTAATGACACATCACTCACATTTCTCTATTATTGCATGCTCATCTGTTTTTATGTCAACTTTTTTCGCAGCCCTTGGAGCTTATCTGTGAGAAGGCCATTGCCACCTGCAACAGACCCCTTGGGGCAGGAGAAGCGCTGCGCAGAGTCATGGAGTGTCTGGCCTCAGGCATACTGCTCCCAGGTACGTGGTGTAGTGTATTCATGAATGGATGTGTGACTGCAAAGATTTGACTAGATGAGGATGTATTTTCATACAGTTTTCTGGCATTTCTTATGAGGAGAGCTGAGTAACATTCTTAATGTGGGTAGATGAGGAGATGTATCGCAGCTCTGCTTGACACATTTTTGAGCTGTTTTTAAGAGAGGTCGAGACATTATAAATGACCCAACAGAGCACAGCTGTCTGAGGCAGGTCATCATTATGGAAGCATCTTAATTAGAGCTAGCTTAATGGCTTCTTTGCAACGTGTTCTGCATCACTGGGTAAAATTGTCTTTGAATAAAGCTAATTTACTTTGGATCAAAAACCAGTGTTCTCCTCTCGGACTGGTGCTTTTCAAGTGCCTACTTTGAAGGACTGAAAGGAGCTATTTAAAAGTGGAAGAGTGGAAGTTTAACAAACTGCAAATAGAAATAACCCATTTTAATTCAAAGGGAAATGTATGCCAAACTAGAAGGAGAATGTTTATTTACCTACAAGATGTTTTTCTCCATTCATTTTAATTCTCAAGATTTTCACTGTCTCTTTTAAAGTGAAGCCCAATTAAATGCTGCTGAGCTGCACCGTCGGCACAGAAAGTGACAATGACTGACTTAGCATGTCTTTGTGTCATCTTCTGTCACTTCCCCCAGGAGGCCCAGGTTTACACGACCCATGTGAGAAAGAGCCAACAAACACACTCGCCAGCATGACTGACCAGCAGGCTGAGGACATTACCTTCGGTGCACAGGTACACACGTAGTTTAACTATGGCATTGCTATCACCCACTTCTTGCCCTGAGCTGGCAGTGTGTGGGAATCACTCAGCAATATGCCCATTAGCAAGACAGGAAGACCTCATTGCTGTCCCAACCACTCATTCTGTGCGCGCACACACTCACACACACACATACATTCAGTCACCAGAAAGAGCTGTGTGGTGCCGCATTTTAATGATTGGTGTGGGAAACTATTGCCATTGGAAGCCATAAATCCATCTCTGACACCTCGAGGACAGTATTTATGCGCGTGTGGTATATGTGTGTGTGTGTGTGTGTGTGTGTGTGCGCGCGTGTGTGCCGTCGTGTCCTTCGACACACACACTTGAGTGAGCAGGGCAGCCTCTGAGCCTCGTGGCTTAGTAAATCTTGCCGTCCATTTCCTTTTGAAGGCAGCCTAGACGAGGCTGGAATGTCAATGGGGATAATTGCATTGGAGCAGATACAAGAGCAGATAGGAGAGAGGGAGCTGTTCTGTCAATGAGCTGCACCAGGTGTCATTAATATCTGAGACACTCTACCCCCCTAATAGATTTATATTAGCTGAGTCTCTGTGTGCCATTTGGTTACTGTTTGTGTAGACTGGGGATGCGTGCAAGACGCCTAGTGTGATAAGTTAACATATAGACAAACGAGTCATTATGGTTAAATTTGGGTACAGTTTTGGTGCTGTGTGGTGCAAGATAAGAAAGTGTTTTGGGGGTTTTTTAAATTGTATATTTAGAAGTTTTTCCATGCATTCTCCAGCTTTATACTCCTAAATATTGCAGGTTCACTTAAGTACAAAATGTCCATTGTTGTTTAAGTTAATTTTCTTGAGGTTAAGATTGTTGCATCAGCAGAATATGTGACTCCTCATCTGAGCAGTTCTTCTGTCTCAGATATTTAGGATATAGCAAACTGCACAGACATGCTGTGAGCTATCACAGTGTAAAGAGTGAAGGAGCTTCTTACATGTGTTTAGGCTGTACATAAGTTAAATATGGTAGGATATTTTTACTCTCTTTATTTAGACTTAAAGAGTAATTCCACCAGCTGCATCCTTTTTAATGTTCTATACTGTTTTTAAAATAATTATATAATGTTTTATAATGCTAGTAAACATCTTGAATACTGCATGCTGTGCCTCTGTTGACATCTAATCTGTCTCGGTTCAATTCCGTTTCTCAGCTTTCATCATCTTTCTTTTTGTGTATTGTGTGTGATTTATGTTCAACAGCATGCTCTCAGGCTCATGGCGTTCGGACAGATCTACAAGGTGTTAGAGATGGAGCCTCTTCCCTCAAATAAACCATCACAGAAATATCCGTGGTCTGATAAAGAAGGTGTGTACCTTTTTTTGTTCCCCATTGCTGCTCTGTCTGGCCATCCAGTTCTGGATCAGACAAGGCCTTGGCTGTCTTCTCACACTTGTCATGACCTTTCTGGGTGTATTATGTGTTTTCTATACACTTCTGTAGCACTGCCAGCATCCTCAGTAGGGCTGACATAATAATAATAATAAAACTAGCTTCAGGGAATTAGGTATGTTATATACATTTTTTCTCATTTTTTTTTACTGACCCTGTCTCCAGTGCCACACTAAGGATGTTAGCATTAGTGAAATCGCTTTAGGTTGTGCATGCTCTCTGCAGGACAAAGAGAGACTCACAGAAATCTCATAAGATCTTGAGCTGGCACATAGCCAAAGTGACTTTCGTGGAAAATCGAATCGGGCCTTTTGAAATTTTGATGCTGACATGGAAAAAGCATTTATGGATTAAGGTGCACGTAGGGCACGATCTGGTATGTCTTCCTCATTGTTTGACTGTTTGCTGGTCTGCCTGTCGGCTCTGTTTATCTTCTCTGTGTGTTCATCCGTCCTGTGCTTGTTCTCTTGTATCGTTTGTTCTCTGTGACATTGCCTTTGTGTGTTTCTGTCATACACAAGTGCCTCATGTGTGAGTTAACATAAACATCTCTTGTAGTTAGTGATTGATTAGTAATTCTCTCTGTGTTTATCTGTGTCTCTCGATTTTAGGGATAGGTTTGAAGAGGCCATATGAAGATGGAGCAATGGATGACAAGGACCTCATCAAGAAGATGAAGAGGAATCTGAGAAAAGGTACAAGGAGGAGGACAAATCTAATATTGTAGTCTGCTTGTTATATTTTAAAGCCTAACAGTGGGTATGATTCCAAGTATGTTATATTAGAAAATGTTCTTTCATCATTTGATTTTCATGATTTTATCTACAGAGAAGCCTCGCTTATCTTCACCTTGTCTCTCTTTTCTTCCTTCATCTTTGTTGCTCCCTTCCTCCCTTTTTCATTCCTCTGAGACACATCGATGCTATTGATTGTTAACATTTTAGTAGGCCACCCGACCATTCCTAGCATTTTCTTTGTACAAGGAGAAGATGAAACTAAGGTAATGGAGGCAGAGAGGCATTTCTATATATTGGCAAAAAGGGGGAAAGTGATTAAAGAAGAAAGGCGCCTTTATTCCTCATAAAAACAACTTGGCAGAATGCTGAAAACCATAAGAAATTACCATGATTTTTCTCTACTCTGCCCAAATTCATCTTTTATAACTGTTGCATTACAGTTATTAAATCTACCCGGGTTTGCTTTATGACTTACTATTACTCTCTCTTACCTGTTTTTGGCCTTAGTCCTGGACAGCAAAGCCATAGACTCCAACCAGCCAATGAACGCCCTGATGCGGCTGAACCAGATCCGGCCAGGGCTGCAGTATCGCCTGCTGTCCCAGTCAGGGCCGGTTCATGCTCCAGTCTTCACCATGTCTGTGGACCTGGATGGAACAGTTTACGAAGCCTCTGGATCCTCTAAGAAGACTGCAAAGCTTCACGTTGCAGTCAAGGTAATCTTGATTTCTGTGTTTGATTACATTAGTGTCTTTATTTTTTTTTAACATGGTTGGTTAGAAATGTAGCCTCACAGCAAGAAGGTTCTGAGTTCAAGTTGCTGGCTGCTGCCTTTCTCTGTAGCAGTTGCATGGCTGCAGGTGTGAATGTGAGTGCGAGGGATGTCTCTACCTTTATATGTTAACCCTGTGGCAGACTGGCATTGTGTCTAAGGTGCAGCCCACCTCCCACCACATGACAGTTGGGATTGCCTCCAGCATCACCATGAGGAAGAAAATTGATGGATAGATAAACATATAGTGAACACCAAGAATTTAAAAAAAAAATGGTCTTCTTATAAGAAGACAATAATTTCTAATGCCTCCCGCGGTTTCTGTAACCTAATGTCTGACATAAGCATTCACTTGGACTCAAGGATGAACTGACTAAAGGTCTGCGTGACCTCAAAACCTGTTTGGATTGCCACTCAAAAACACCTTTGCCATTATTCAGTGCCATAACTGAGGAGCAGAAGGTTTAGATTGTGAACACATTTTACATTTGATCAAATGCTGAAGTAG
The DNA here is from genome assembly GCA_015106755.1 of Etia nguti. Taxonomy (NCBI): domain Eukaryota; kingdom Metazoa; phylum Chordata; class Actinopteri; order Cichliformes; family Cichlidae; genus Etia; species Etia nguti. Next base: position 6,557 of record VUQG01025060.1, on the reverse strand, counting down.
TGACACAAATTTTTGGGGACCACCTATTCAAGTCTTCAGGCCACGTGCCATATGAGTCTGGATGAGCACAGATTTAAACTCCAACTTGACAGTTTGGCAGAAGCCTGAGGCCCCAAGGTGGTAATTCCAGTTGGCTCCCTGAAAAACTTCATAAGCTCCAGCTGACGCCAAACCTGTGTGGCTACAAATATGTTTTTGCCTGCTGATGTGTTTGTGTGTGAGAGGAAAGATGGAGGTGGGCAAATCCATGTAATCCCAAAGTGGTTGTGAACAAAGAGGCTCTCCAGAGCACAGAGCTGGGATAATCCGCTGTCCGCTCCATTCCCATAAAAGGCACTTTCTCCCCACCTCTCCTTCTTTTCTATTCTCCTTCTTGCTCACTTCCTTTCTGTCATGTGCTCACCTTTTGATCTCTCTTTCTCGCCTTCAGTTTCTTTACCTCCTGCTCTCGCTCTCTCACATATACTCTTACTATAGGGGCTGGTTGAGCAGCTGTGACACAATCAATGTCCTTCCCTCCTTTCTCCTCTCCCTGTCTGTGTGCTGCTGTCTTGTCAAGGACTTACATTAAAGTGATATGATACTCAAATCAGCTAACCATTGTACAGCTGAGCCATTAGTACCGCAGTATTCCTGCCTCAAGAAGAAATATTGGTTGAAATAGATTCTCAGCATGCTTCTTTAACTCGATCTTTTTTGCCTGATTACACTAATGCAGTCTTCTCAGAATGAAGTGATCTGACATAAAGGAACATAAATGAGTTCATCAGAAATCATGTTCATATTGAAAAAGCAATGTAAGATTGTTTGATTTGTCACTTTAGAGGTTTTATTTTTCATTTTGTTGCTTTAATGCATATTAGCTCTTTTAGGGTTTTTTGCCTGCCTTTTTCCTTCCCAGCAAGTACCACCTTTATTTTTACTTCCTTGCTTTCGATCTCAAGGTTCTCCAGGCAATGGGCTACCCGACTGGATTTGACTCAGACCTGGACCCCATGAGTTCAGACGAGAAGTCGGACAGTGAGGGGAAGAGCGAGACCTCCTCGCACACTAGCAATAACCCAACACACTCCTCGGACAGTTCCAACACACTTGAGGTAGGGAATGAGAAGTGTGTCAACAAATGAAAGCGCACACTCAGTTCAAATGCTTTTTTTTAATCTGGTAAATTTTGATTTGATTTGAACTATTGAAACATAATTGGAAGTCAGTGTGGTTTAACATGAAACGTATCTAAAGCACTGACATTTTCGTACCATGCTTCATCTCCCATGTTAACTGCCATATGTGTTATTTTATAAATCAATGAACCCACTTTTAAATTAAGTTACTTTAGTACCTTTTCATTCTCCAGGTGCGAACTCAGGGTCCCATACTGACAGCAAGTGGAAAGAATCCTGTCATGGAGCTAAACGAGAAGAGAAGAGGCCTCAAATATGAGCTCATCTCTGAGAGTGGAGGCAGCCACGACAAACGCTTTGTCATGGAGGTGAGAGAAAAATATTTTTGTTATAGATTTTGTCAAAAGCAAAAGGGAAAAAAAAGCGGCCTTTGAGCATTGCCTGCTTTTTCAGTCATTTTCAGTCAGTCCAGTATTATAAATGCATATATAGTTGTATCTATCTATATATATGCACTAGCCTTATGATATATGGGTTGTCAGCTCAACCCAGTAAGCTATGCCGGTGTCCCAGGTTCAGACTGTGTTAAAAAATAAATGTGGTCATACCAAATATTGGCTTTCAAGCTTGTTAGAATTGTAAAAATTTAGTTTTTACCATTTATAATATATTTCCATTTATGTTTGCACGTTCCAATAAATCAGTGCACTTATTTCCTATCAAAATACGTGTATAAAGAAATGAGGTCTCAAGCCTTGTGCGCAGTATTTTACACAACCAGAAACAGGCTCGTCATCCAGTAGAGTCAGTGGGGTGGTTTGTTTTCCGACATGCCTGGTTGCTCCATCGCTCTGCTGATTGATTAGCAGGCCAGCTTGACAGCAGGGCATCCTTAAACAAGCCGTCCTGTTCAGCAAGACTTGCTGGCTGACTCACTGATGACTTCAAAAAAACGTTGCCTTTGGCCCACATTGTGGGATTTTTAGCTCTAACAGATTTGTACTATATGAGAAGTGTGAATACCCGTAGAAAGAGCTACATCAATAAAATAAGAACAGAGAGAATTAATTGTTTATAAATCACTACGGGTCCAAAATGTAGTGTGTTTCTTTTGTTTTTCCCTAAGCATAAAACACATTTCTGTGAATATTTGTGTGCATGTTAGGTGGAGGTTGACGGGCAGAAGTTTCGTGGGGCAGGCCCCAACAAAAAAGTAGCAAAGGCCAGCGCTGCCCTAGCAGCTCTGGAAAAACTCTTCTCTGGTCCCAACGCAGCTGCAAACAAGAAGAAGAAGATATTGCCTCAAGTACGGAGAGACACACTTACACAGCACAACCCAGACACAGAAGTCCCCGATTAACTTTGTAGCATGTGCATTTATACTGAAACACCAATAAACCATTAAACCAGTCTTTCTGTCCTATTTTGCATTACTGTTATACTCCATTTCTGATCAAAAAGCAGTTAGAGAGTTTGTCTAATGCGTTCCTCTATCAGTAATCAGTAACACTGTGTTTAGACTGATTTAACAAGTTTAACAGATCAGTACTGTTACGAGATCACCCCTCTTCCACTTATGTTGTCAATAACCCTATTTCCCGTATAGATCTGTAAAAAATGAGACACAAATGCATTAGAACATTGTCAGTGTTACATGCATGTTTGATTTGATATCTTCTTACAGTACCACTGCATTCATGAAAACGCACATCTTTCTAGCTTTATGGCCAGCTTCTGGTCTTGGCATTATGATTGTTAATATGTGTATTCTGTGCCTGTGTTCAGACCAAAGGAGCCCTGGCAGCAGCAGCAGCAGCCTCAGCAGTAGCAGCTCAGGTTGCCAGAGGAAGAGGAAGAGCGGCCCTCGCAAGAGGAGCCTTCGTCAGTGCAGCTGCACCTGGATATGTCACTCCAGGTGGGGAAGGGATTCTGTGTCTTGTGATGTGACAAAAAAAAATCCCCAGTTTGCAACATTGTAAATATTGTATTTGTTGTTTTTGGATATAAATCAATAATACACAGCTAACACAGTTAACCACTTAACATTTTGCATCTTAATCTTAATTTTTCTTCTTCGAAAAATGCACATCAGATTATACCAGATATGGTTTTTAACTCAAATCTCTGTTCCCAAGCTTGCCGATTTCCCATTTTACCACTGTACAGAATTTCTTGGCTAAACCGTATTTTATATATATATTTTTTTTCATTTGACATGAGAGTTTCTGCAGATCTGGCATTTTCTTTTTTTCTTGGCCTTAAAATTCTGACATTTTCCTCTGCTTTAGGCCGCTTACTTATTTTCCTGTGGTAAAAAATACCATGCATTTCCCTGTAATTGTATTGCAAAATATCACAAATACCCTACAGTCACCTATAGAAAAGGGGATAGCAGTAATTTGTTGAGAGCAGATAAACCGTGTAGCATAAAATCCACTACAAGATTTATCTTCATTACGCTTGAGAAGGAGTACAGCATCTACTTAAGTCTCATACTTTAAACCCATAGCTGTCTGCTAGAATTCAGAGTGGCCAAAATAGTCAAGTTACACAAAATCTGAAACGTGTGTTAGTTTTGGATTTAACGAGTGCAGAATTGAATTAGACCTTGTAACCTCTTTCCCAACAGGCTTTGGGACACCTTATGGCTACAGCCCTGCTGCAGCAGCTGCTCCTGCGTACGGTACGTGCCTCTTCACGTCCACTCCTCATCAGCTCAAGCCTCCTTTTTCCATCTGTAACCTCCCTCCATCTCTCTTTCTCTCTCTCTCTCTCGCTCTAGCCATTTGTGGGTAAATTAATGAATCTTCAGTAGGTTTACACTTACAGCCCTTCTCCTTGACTGCTTTTTATATCAATTCCTTTTCTTTTCTCAATCTTGACCCCCTTTAAGATCGAAAATGTAGCGTTTAACATTGAATCTCTTTGTTGTCTTGCTACAATCAGATCTGTGCTTTGGCTAATTGTCCACTCAGCCCTTATTGTGTTAATCTGCTTGTTGTCTCTCACACCCTCTTCTCTTATGGTTAGACGGCTGCTCTATCAGCACAGAGTGCTGTCGTCTGTTTCAGGCTTTCATCTAAAGTCACCCAGAAAACAATCCTGATTGTGTTTATATCAACACACCTGCAGTCATTGCCTTCAAATAATTTAAATGCAAATAGAAAAGAGTAGAAAACTATAAAAAATATTTGAATACTTGTTTCTTGACTTTCATTAACCTTTATTAACCTGAGCCCTGTCTGTAGAGCCATAATCCACATTTCTGTTTAGATTAGCAGAAGGAATAGAACGAGTTCCAAATTTTTTTTGCCAGTGCTTTTAAGATACACACCATCTTTCCATCAGTAGGACTGCTGCTACACTGTTTTCTTGTTCTCAGGACATAACATATACTTATACTTGACCTTCAATAGCATAGGTATTGGAGAAAAACCCGCTCCATACACATATTTACCTCAACAGACTGAGTCTTGTGCAGTGGGACTTCACATGTAGTACTAGGAGGCCTCGCCGTCTATCTTACAGCCTAGTTTGAAAGGGTCTTATGTGCTAGAAGAAACTACCTTGAGGGCCCCAGGCAGATTTGTAGTACCCCTCTGAGAACCCAGCATCCCTGAAAATGAAATCTGCCTCAGTTATACGTTTATGAAAGCTGGAATCCAGTGTTAGTTCTCAGGCAGTTTCAACTGGTTTTTTTACATATTAGTGTGACACCTATGCTTGCTAAAATAGTCTGCCTTTGCTGGCGCTTTTAAAATGGCTATCGTTTACCAAAAAAATACATCAGTAGCTCGCCTCATACTAAGCAACTGAAAAACAGTGGCACATAACTAGGCTATTTAATGCCCTGCATGTTCTGTGGAAGGACATAAATTGCTGCATACTGTGTGCACCTTTGACCCGTTACTCATCCGAACATGTCACGTATCCTGGCTTGTATAACTAGTCCTGACCTTGAACTTACTCTGCACCTTCCCACAAGTAAGTAGGAAGTTCAGTAGAGATTAAAAATATGCATTGAACTGGAGAAAAATATAGACACGAAGTGTTTCATCCTCACAATTTGCAACAGCACAACGTTTGATATTTCTCTTTAGTGTTTTTGGTCTCCATCTCTGCACTTGTATTGTTGGACTCTAAAAAATAGCTCTGCAAGAATAACAGGTAAAAAAACAAAAAAGCAACTTTTGGCTGCTCGCTTATTCGCAGGTGGTCGCCACAGCAGGTAGCTCTGCGTGTTTGATTTGGCAGATTTTTACGCTGGATGACCTTCCTGACGCAACCCCAAAGTCACTTGTGTCTCCTCACAGTTCAAAAATAATCCTTATTTCCCTTCTAACAGGCCTTGGTGCAGCCTGATAGTGTAGCTCCAGTCGATCTAAGGCCACACTTACTTTAGGCTGTCTATCTTCTGATTATTCCAAAAGCTGTTAGATTTATTACTACAGTGTCCATTACGGAACAACGCAAACACCAGCTGCTGTTTCATTACCTATTTTTCAATTGATTCTTTCTCTTTATTTTACCCCTTCATTCCTAATTTTAAAGCCTTGATCATCATTATTAACATTACCAGTGTACACACTATCGTGATTGTTGCGATCAAGAGCAAATTATCGGATTAGTCACACTGACTAAAACATTTTTTTTTTAAAATTCCAGTGCAACATGGCATAATTATTACTGCCTTTGAAATTTCACTCAGACAAAAAAGTGGTATGCGATCTAGAAAAAAATCTTGGATTGTCCAGTCTGACTGTCTAAAGGCCCTGCTGGTCACCATATTCCATATCACAATAAATAACTGGGGATCGTGTAATCAACACTTTTAAATTGACTCAAATGGACCAAAATTAACAGAATTGTGCAAAATTAAACTTTAGCTTTTCTTTTTAACTCCCGCTTTGTCTTCTGTGGTAAACCACTAATAAAGGCTGTCACCTCGTGTGCATACATTCCTGCTTTTTCTCACGCAGTTACACTTCTACCTCTGGGAACCTGTTTGTCTAGTGTGACGGGTGTTTGATGGACATGCTCTTAGTATAGTGAGCATTGGTTATTTGTTCCCTAGGACTCATGCAGAGCTATGCTCTTCTCATGTCTCCCCTCTAGGTTTGCCCAAGAGAATGCTTCTGTTGCCTGTCATGAAAGTGCCCGCCTACCCCGTCCCCCACTACCACTTCTTTTAGCATAAGAGACACGCCATACCAAAATGCACCTAGGTTTTCTGTAGAAGGGAGACAGTTTTTTGTTTCTTTTCTTTTTTACAGTATGACGAAGGGGAGAGGATTAAGGACTTGAGCTGAAGATTTGTAAAAGTACTTTTTTGCTTATTTTATATTGTTTTTGGTTCCAAAAACTTTTATGAATATTAAAAACTCTGCAGGTTTTAAGTTCTTAAGATAAAAAAACATTTAAAAACTTGAAGGATTT
>VUQG01025056.1:7522-18521 GCA_015106755.1 Etia nguti | reverse complement strand
GTCCAAAGACGTGGAGTCTGAGGAAGGAAATACAGGAGTTACGTGTCCAGCGAGAATTTGGGTTACAGCGTTTTGCTGGCTCCGACACTGACATCCCATTCTATACCAGGTACACCTAAGTTCTGTTCAAGCTGTTTAAAATATACCAAGGTCACCATCAGTTAAATTTTGAAAGTGTTTCCAGACTTAATGAAAACAAAATAGATATCTACTTTTTGTCTGCTGATTATATGTTTCATGTAGATGCATTAGTATTTAAACGATATCCTAATGCTACAGGTAAAATACAGCACCGAATAGCCTCCTAATCAGATTATGTTAATGTTAAGTAGCATACAATTAGCATATTTGTCACAGTTTACATTATTTTTATGTCAGTGTGTGATGTTAATTAATGATTGACATGATGTATGTCTCTCTTGTGAATAGATTTCCAAGCTATGATCATTTGATGGCATTTTGTTTTTTGATTGAGCCTTGCATCTATAAATTCCAAAAAGAATTTCCAATTCATTTGTCTAACCCCAGAACAGTTTCCCACTTTTCCTCAGTCCATTTTTGATGAGCCATTTAAGTGCCATATACAGGGCTCCAGACTAACTTGTTGCCACGGTTGCACTGGTGCGCCTAACTTTTTTTCTTAGGTGCACCAGTGCAAAAGTTAGGTGCACCCAAATTTTTCAGCTGCATTGCTTAACACCGCAGCTTGAAGTGGTACTGGAGGGCTTGTCCTCTGCCTTCCCAGGAACATCAACACCAGAGTCCATACATTAGTCCAACATCAGATTTAAAAGGTACGGTGCCATTTTCATCCTCTTCTCAAAGATATTTGACTGTGCTTGGGGGTTTGACTAAGCAGACTGTTTTGAGAACTCAGAGAAGGCATTCGGTCATTTCCTCCGGGGTATCCACTGAGGGTTTGTATGTGTGCATATATATATATATATATATATATATATATATATGCACACATACATACACAAAGGTGTATAAACAGGGCTCTAGACTAACTTTTTGCCACGGTTGCACTGGTGCACCTAACTTTTTAACTGTAAAAAGTCAGAGTCGTCTGGTGGTGTACCTGACTCCACTCCACAGCTGAAGGATGGTCTGGTCCACTGGTCTCATGATCTCATCTCCGCATTGTGCTAATGATGTAGTTTTTTTGGCTTTCTCTAGCGATGACCTCCAGCTCACACTGGTGTGATTTACAGCTGAGGGTGAAGCAGCAGTGATAATTATCACCACCCAGTCAGAGGCCATGGTTCTCAGTCTGAAAAGAGAGTAAATTTTTTAAAAATACTTGAAGGTCTGGATCATGTAGGGTCTCTGGACACACAGGGCTCAGCCACCTATCCAACACGGTGATATGACATGAAGTTTAAAGTCTACCCAGAATGCACTTTTTGAAGTTTCCCCCAGTGAATTATCATAAAACACCTCAAACATCCAGGGTACCAAGCTTGTTTCTGTTCCTCTATGTCATAAACATTAAACTGGTGCTGTTTATTCAAACTATATCAATCCTGTGACACCCACGCTCAAAGATGCTTAAACTGGTTTTCCATCCTTCCATCCATTTTCTTCTGCTTATCACATTCAGGGTCAACAATTAAAAACTGCCTCCAACTCTGAAAATATTGATAGGTAACATTTTGTAAGTCTTCATGAAATATCCTAAAGCTGATCCTGAGGGGGTTAGGTGGGAGGCGCTGATTGACTCCTGCAACACTAAAGTAATTTACAGTTAATAACAGCTAGAAAATACTCACGAATAAACATTATTTATTATATTTAAGCAACATCCCATCTTTCTTTTTAAATTAATTAGGTTTCCTGCTTTCAGGTGCAGTTTTGCCAGCAAACCAGCAGGTGTCAGTAAACCTCCATCGATAATGCTGCCGTCACCAGTTTCATGTGTTTTTTGACTCATCTCTCTGAAGGACTTTGAAGCATTGAAGCAAAAAAGTCTTTTAATTCAGAGAATAAAAGTTTAATTTCACAGAAACTAGCAAAGAAGTAAATGTCACATTTCTTTACTTAAGAAAAGTAAAAAATAAGTATTAACATTTTACTTGGAAATAAAAGAAGAGGCAACAAAAGTGATGGCAGAATAAAAGAAGAACTTTCTGACACATCTAGTGTAGCAGCGCCAGGACTAAATTTGAATTGTTTTATGTGTTTCTGCTTGTGATTAGACTCGTGGAGAGCAATGAGGTTATATTTTATTCTAACCTACAACAATAAAGTGTGTTCATGATATGAAAATAATGAGAAAGTAAAGTATTTGCCTCTGAACCGCCGTATTAATCATGATTTGATAACTAAAATTTGATTGATCACATTCTAAATAAGCAGCCACCAGTTTTTATTACGCAGCAAAACTCTCTCTAATCTTGGACTTTTTCTCCTTAACGATGTTGGGAGGTGAGACTGCCAATCAGCAGCCTAACGAGCAGCAGGAGGCGGGGCTTACGGGCGCTGATGGATGCCTCTCGTCTCTGCTGCGTTGACAGAAAGCAGAAAACGATGATTTACTAGGTGAGCTTTTATTCACGCCGTGTTCCCAGATGAATAAAGATCAAATTAGAGGTTTATGAGCGCCGCTGTCTATCCTGACATTTATATGAGCTCTGGGCTCGGCTCGCTGTGATTTATGTTTACAGTGGCGCAGGAGGGAGGAAAATAAATAAAGAAACAAATGAAGTAGCCTGAAATCATATTCTAATGGTCTGTCAGCAGCAGCAGCAGCAGCAGAGAGGGATGATGGGAGAGGAGGATGAGAGGTGAGGAACGTTTACTTAGTCCACCCAGAAAGGCCTCACACAGTCAGCACATTTTTAAATTTTTTTTAATTTTTAATTTTTTTACCTCTGTAGCGCCCCCTGGAGTTCGGACGCTAGTATCCACAGCTTATAAACTACAAATGAACAATTTAGACCTTTTTAGAAGTTTTACTTTTAAAAATGTACTGTAATTTAAAACAGAAAAAGTACCCTGAACACAGAAAATGCTAATAAAATGTAAAAGATTTTATTTATTATAGATTCATGCACATAAACGCATCTTGTAATCTAATAATAACATCATATAAATCATATATTAAATCAATTTCAAGTTGTGAAAAAATAAATTAATAAATGTGTTATTGTAGGACCAGAAGCAATGTAAGCTTATTCACGTTAAAAATATTAATAGCAATCTGTAAGATTTAAAAAAATGTGTCATATATTAATATGCAAGCAGCATTTCCCAGTGAACTGGTTGCTTTGCACAGTTGCAGACACCTGACTGCTAACCACATGATGCTAACATGGAAAACCATGGATGAAGGATGAAGTAAATAAGGCCTAGCGACAGGTCTATAACCATCTGACGATTAACAAGCAGAACATTGTACTGCTCTCCAGCCAGTTGCTGGCAGTCACCAAGAAAATAACTGTTAAAACCTCAGTCACAGGAGCCTAGAGTTTGGTTAGCAAACCCCATTTTTCCCTAGTGATCCTCCTGTTGCTAGGGAAGAACAAGTATTTCCTGACCAGTTGGCAAAATGCTTCTTGTGAACGCTGTGCTCACTAGCATATTGGTGCAGTCGTAGTTTGAATGGAAGTGAGGGGCTTGGCCATAAACAATGCCCAGCTCCACTCTGAGTTGTAATAAAACTGAAAAGTGCAACACAAACAATAAACTGAGAGCATTTCCCTTCAAAGTAAAAGCTGGCACAGCTTTTCAAAGCAAACCTCCTTTCTCAGGCTGTGCTACCACTCAAGTAGTAGTTAGTGTGTGCAGACAAACTACAGGTAACCGTGGCAACCTGAAAACAACCAAAGCAAGTGCTAGGAGGTTTTTGGTGCAGCACCTTTTTTCCAACTGATTTCACCCAGCAAGAACCAGCAACCTCCAGGAATCACTGCCAGGGATTCAGGGAACACTGATTTTCCCCTACCAGCTAATATTTGCCCAACACGGCACACACATCTCAACCTACGTGAGAAACCTCAGTATACCCTGAAAAGTGCAAATTCAAAATTATGTAAGAACTTTTTTTGTGCTAGCAAACCTTCTGATTAAGGAGAAAACTAATTAAAAAAATACTGGATGGGGAGATTTCATATCTCAGCCTAGTTAGGCAGAAAAAATGTGAATATTACAGATAATTACACTACACTTGGTCAATTTTACTCTCAGTATCTTGTTGAATACACAATAAAACTGCAAAAACCAAACATTTAACAAATTATATATTCTTAGAAAAACTGTATTCAGTTTCCCTGTATTCTGAAATGTTGGTATAACATTAGTGTGTTTGCTGTCCTTATTTAAATAGCACTCTGAATACTCACTAACACATGATTCTTTTTTGTACTTTCATCACTGATTTCTTTATAAGGTTATCTACTTTAGGCACACTACTGAAAGTACAGACTGACACACTGGGTGATGCCCCTCTGCAGGGTTCTGGAAGCTGACCAATCAGAATAAAGTGGACAGGGGGAGGATTGGGGGGCCTTAAAGAGACAGGGGCTAAAATTAAAAGATATGTGATGATTTAATAAGAGGTTTTCCAGATGTCAGCGAAGCACAGCTATTATAGTAAAGTCCCAGAGTAAAAATACAGCACTTACAGTGAGCAGAAAAGGTTCATTTAGAAAGGAAATGAAAGATTAAAGATGTTAGGAATCTTAATCAGGTGTTATCAGAGAATATATCACAAACTAAACCAACAGTAACATAAAAAGAGCATCTCTGGAAATCTGGGGACTGAGCCTGAAGTGTAATATTCCTATCTGTAAATCCAAATGTGAAGCTAAATCACCTTCTTTTATAGCACGGAGATGGAGAAGCTGGAGCCACTTGATGGCAGCGAAGCGCCACGATTCAACTGTGGGAGGAAGGCGAGGTTAAAAAAATGCATTTGTCATAAAAGGTGGTGAAAGAGGAGGAGGAGGAGAGGCTGGGAGAGCATCCATAATGCATGTGATCAGTCAGAGCGAAACACTGGAGGAAGATGCATATTTACAGGGGTTATGATACTAATGATGACACAGATGCTGATGCCCACATAAGAGAATGCTTCCTGTCCGTCACTCAGACAGGGAAAAAACATGTGGTGGCTGAAAGTCTCCATTTAAACCAGTCGCTCCCACCGAGTCCTAAAATCTGACGGTACAGTAAAGGTAGAAGAGGAAACAGTCACAGCAGCACACATGTGAGATTACTTCACCTGCTGTACATACATGACTGTGGGGTTGTTTACAAGTTCTAAAAGGATTAAACAGATTAAACAGAGTTTATAACTGAGGTGCAGACAGACTCACAAATCCATTTATCAACACCACCTTTCACCTTAATAATTTCAAATAAGTGGATATTAATAAAATTAATTAATCATCCAGTTAAACTGTCAGTGTTTAGGTCAGTTTTTTATATAGCAATTTGATTATTTATTTATTTATATATGAGTTTAAGCTAAACGTATTATATTTTTCTGTTACTTTGAGCTTTTAGCAAGTTTTCTGTGGTAATTAGTCATTATAAATTATTTTTAGCTCTATAACCGTTTATCCACCATTGTTTTAACAGTTTATTTATGACTTTAGGTTTAGTAGTTCATCTTCTTTTAGCTGGTACTATTTTTACACAATTTAAAAGCTCATTAGTGTTTAACTAAAGTTTTAGATTTCTATTAAACCTATACTTTCATTACTTCAAATGATGTGCTCTTGCTCATCTTAATTAGGCTTCAAACTTTCCTTTTTGGTAAAGCATATAGTTAGGGCTGGACCAGGTGGCCCTGAATCCTCCCTTAGTTATGCTGCAATAGGTGTAGGCTGCTGGGGAATTCCCATGATGCACTGGGTGTTTCTTCTTCACTCACTATGTGTTAATAGACCTCTCTGCATTGAATCATACCTGTTATTAATCTCTGTCTCTCTTCCACAGCATGTCTTTATCCCGTCTTCCTTCTCTCACCCCAACCGGTCGCAACAGATGGCCCCGCCCCTCCCTGAGCCTGGTTCTGACGGAGGTTTCTTCCTGTTAAAAGGGAGTTTTTCCTTCCCACTGTCGCCAAAGTGCTTGCTCATACGGGGTCACATGATTGTTGGGTTTTTCTTTGTATGGATTATTGTAGGGTCTACCTTACAATATAATTGGCACTGTGATTTGGCACTGTATAAATAAAATTGAAATGAACTGAATTAATAGCCTGTTACTTTTAATTAACAGTCTAAACTGTTTACTGAAAATTTTAGCAAGCTGTTTAACTGTCACTGCTTTTAGCCACTAGTGTCAGTTGGACAAGTCTCTCATTTTAGTATACTAATTAATCACTGTTTGAATTGGTTACCTACAGTTTTGGCTAGCTATTTAACTGTGCTAATGCTACTGTTAGCTTATTTTTCATCCTCCTGTTCGACAGTCTTAGCTACCAATCTAGACTTTAAGCTTCCTTTTTATTGTTTTTCATTTAATATTTTTATGTGGATTTCAGCAAACAGATCATTGATTTAACACCTTTTTTTTCTTTTGCAGTTTATATTTTTATGTTAAATTTGGCCCATCCATCAACTCTCCTTCACTTCAGCCACTGGAAGGCCCTGAGGGGTAGCATCATACCCTGTGACCTGCTTTAACAGGTGACAGCCAGGTAACAATATTGTTTACTCAGCTTGTCCGCGTTTGTCACTGTTACAAAATATAAAATATTCATACAGTGAGCAGAATACATGTAATAAGAGTCCACCATTAGCTTATAAAAAGCAAATGTACACGTGAACTCCATGATGCCATTTGTCTGACAGCAGGGAGAATTACATGATTATTAATCTCTGCAAATATTTAGATGTCAGAAACATTCATAGACTGTCTGGAGTCTCGTCAACATGTACAATATTTCTGTAAATCTTAGGGATTTTTCAGCATTTTCATTGTTTAGTCAAAATCTTTTGGATGATTTTGAACTCGAGCACATGCTATGTCAGATGAAAACCAAGTACAAACATTCAGTCACAGTGTGTGTGTGTGTGTGTGCGCGCGAGTGAACCATCAGCATGTGTGAGTGTGACCTGCTGCAGAGGAAAAAACAGCACAGCCAGCCAAAGGTGGACTTGGTTTATATGCGACACCCAGAGTAGTTTGGATAACTTGTAACTGGTGGGTCAAACATGTTTCTACACATTCAGAGACTGTACAGTCAAAATGTAAGCACAAAAGCAAAATGTGCACTTAGCTTCAACTGACAAAGCTGTGCCACTGTTTTTAAAAAAATAAATACTTATGTATGTGCCCTTTATTTGGCCTGAGCACTCACCTCCCACGGGTAACTGATCAGGGTGGCTGTATCTCAGTCTGACACACTGTCCAGTGCTTTGGATGCCTTGGTTCTCTTGGGGCTTTGTTCATATATCACATATATTTCTTTAATGTTTTGCTTTTGGTTTTAATTGATAGCTGAGTCTTGCGCTATGCCCACACACTTTTTGATAACTATATTTCTGTATTCACATGTGGCCAAGTGAAACGGAGAGTTTGTCTGACAACGTCAGACAAACTCTCTAGGTTATGGGCTTGCGATTGGCCAACTTCTAGGGTTAGTTCACCACCTGCTGCTTTGCTGCTGGCTTGAGATCATTTGTTGTGTTTCCATGTGGATGGAGATGTTTTTCAAAATGAATGAACTTGGACTCATGTACGTGTGCACATAGTTCAAGGTTCATCACCAGATCATTTGCCCACACCATTGAATTTGGGCTTTTCTGTTATTATTTCCACCCCTGTTCAGATTCACACGCAGGTCTAACCCATTACCTTTAATCAACAGTCATTTCCAATCATTAGTCTCCTGCTTTCAGTTTATCCATGACTTACAGGTAATAATTTGAACAATTGATTTTTTCCTTTAACTAAAGTTATTTTTTGTTGTTTTATACATTTACACTCACTTTAAACTCCCTGCAAACTCCAATACACTGACAGCTATTTTAAGATTTTATTTTCTACAGCAAACCCCTTTTGATTTGCAAAATTGTTCTAACAAATCTTGGGAATCAGGGAGGAAAAAATATTTAAATTCACAAACAACAAAGAATACTTAAAATATTTCCAAGATATATTGTGTTTTGCATAGATTTAGGGGCTGGGGGTTCTTGTTAGTGCACTTCTTATCATCAGTAACAAATTAGACTGCGCAGGGTTAAACTATTAAACTGTACAGAGGTGAAAATCAATAGCCAATGAATCAATCTGGCAATTGACAGAATATTAAATAAAGAACCGAGAAGACGTGAGAAGGTGAAGATTTTGTCACGTCTATCTTTAAAGTGTGAGCATTTTCTGGTGGCAGCACATTTGTCTAAAAGTGGAAAAATATCACTTTTTGTTAATTCTTAATGTCATTACACACAAAAGCATTTTATACCTCCTTTAATACTAAAGGCAGGAGTCAGTGGTATACAGATTGCTTAGTAAAAATTAATCACAGCATTAGTACCTCGGTATCTGAAATGAATCCGTGACATCCTTTCCACTCGTCATGCATTAAAATAAAATTAATTATTGACTGTGCTGAGTCCAAGTTGGCGAAAACACGATACAGGACAATCTGTAGCTCAACACTACAGCAATTTGTGCTCGTCTGGAAAATCAAACCTGCCTCCACAACCGGCTGAATGTGTCACAACATGATATCACTTCCACTTGATCTGTGATAAAAAGAAATACGGACTCAAAGCAGCTTAATGACGGTATCCTCCACTGACCCCGATTCCCTTCACATCTTCCCTGACAGAAGTGAACTTTCTGGGATTTGTGGATCTTATGCACATTTAAAGTGTGTTTATATGAAGTGAAGCGAAAACCTCAGAAATGTGTTGTGTCAGTTAAAAGGTCTGCAGCCAAGTGGTCAGAAAAAGGACAACACACCACCACTAATTGCTAATTATTGCACTCACTTGTTTCCTTAATTCACAAACTGGTGTTCATTAACTACTTAATTTATTATCTCAAATGAATAATGTGTCTCTGGAAAAAAATAAATTGTGCTCTCAGGTTACTGATATACCTCTTACTTTGTCTGCTGGTAGAGATTTGGCTCAATTTTATGAACTACAAAATATATTTCAATGTAATAATGTATACTTTATTGATCCCCGTGGGGAAATTCCTCTCTGCATTTAACCCATTCACTCAGTGGGCAGCCATTGGGCGCCCGGGGAGCAGTGTGTAGGGACGGTACCTTGCTCAGGGGTACCTCAGGGTAGCTGTTCAGGGGAATCGAATCCCCAGCCTTCCGATCATGGGGCCACCACTCTACCTACTGAGCTATCCCTGCCCAAGTATTTCAAGTATCAATGAAGGGGAAGGAAGCAATCCAGTCTCACCAAAGAAAGGGTTAAGAAGAGATTGAGCTGATAGCAAAGGAAGTAGAGATTAATTACACATCCCAGTTGTAATGAAGACCACAATACTGAGAAAAAGCAGATAAATAAAGGGAACTTTAAAAACAGGCATACAGTCGTAGAGGCACTAATGGGTCAATGTGCTTGATTTTGCCAGGCAATTATCATCAAATCCTCCAAATGAATGTGAGCTTTTGTCCATGTTCTTTTAAATGACGGACAGCTGTTCAATCAGTTAATCTTTCGTAGTTGTGTGTGAATAGAAAACAACTCCCAACTTAATCCCAACTAACCACATACGAAGGTTTGGACATTAAGCCCCATTTTTTTTAACACTGAGAAATGACCAACTAAACCCGAATCTTTTTCTGTGCATAACCAAGCATTGCTATTTGTGCCGCAACTTGTAGCTTGCACCTTTATATTGACTTTTTTGTATTACTGTCTATTGGCTCAGAAATGACTTGTTTTGGGGAAGCCGATCCATCCATCCACCCTGACCTCCTCCCTCTGTGGATTTTCTCTAATGATGCCAGAGTTCTTGCAGGACTTTGATATAAAAAGATGGAATTAACAACAATGCTTGTTTACCCAAATGTGGCCCATATTTGCAGTATAGTTTGGGGCCACATCTGGCCTACACATTTGCCAATTCAAGTCTGCCTGATGACCTTTGGGCCACATTTGGCCTTGACTCAGGGCTGCCTGGACACAGCCACATCAGATTTGGGCCATGCCAGATTCACCTTATGACTTCTGTGTCATGTCTGGCCCACACGGCATTAGCCATAACACAATTCAGGCCCACATCATGAATGCCAGTGCTGTAACTGAGGCTCAAGTGCCATAAGTCGCCTAAATGTGTCTGCTGTAAGGTTTGTGCGGTTCGAAAAGGCAGGCAATATCTTACTGGTCTATTTGTCTGACAGCCTCCAAAGACACAGAAGGATTTTAGTGAAAGAAAAATGTCAAGCTGCTTATCCGCTTTCTAATTCACCTCTAAATCCCGAATATTACAGACACATAGCAGGCGATTCCTAAATACAGCCAGACTACTGGGCTGTGAAAAAGCTGGGCAGCGACATATGTTTAACATAAAGAGTGGCTTTTACGGACCTGCTTCTATTTTGCTTCACTTTTCATACCTTCCGCCTGGTGTTGCATCGACCACCCTCTGGACAGAATAACTACCTTAATGGCAGAGGGAGGCTGTGGACTCAGTTTGAGGCATTTTCTTCTTCCAGCGAGGTGCATTTTTTCTGGCTTAAACTTCACACTGAGCCTTTGGAGAGAGATGGACGTCTGTGCATCAGTCTCTGTGGAGATACTGTACTCTTAATACTCAGCCTTATTAGACTGGACACTGCTCATAATTCTCCGTCTCACACCGATGTTTAATTCATGCTCTCTCAGGCTGACACATTCAGCTTCATTTCAGCTCCAACAAAGAGCAGCTGCTAATGGTCTTTTCAGAGAGGAGGATTAAAATAAAACACACCGCTGGACGGCACGAGGATGGAGGACAAACGGCAGGAAGAAGAGACGCTGTCAGAAATGTATTAACTTTATATAAAGTTTGACATTTTAGCCAAGGAGGTCTA
>VUQG01025055.1:0-15069 GCA_015106755.1 Etia nguti | reverse complement strand
TCAGGGGTCACTGAGCTTACCAAGCCAATTTGAGTTCCAATAATTAGTTCTACAGGTTTTGGAATCAATAAAATGGCAACAGTGCCCAAATTGATGCACCTGCCTGATTTAATTTAAGTAACTATTGCACACTTTCTGTAAATCCAATAAACTTCATTTCACTTCTCAAATATCATTGTGTTCATCTACTATATGATATATTTAAATGAAATTGCTGATGCAAACAACCAATGATTTATAAAGGAAAATAGTGAAAATTATCAGGGGTGCCCAAACTTTTGCACCCCACTGTATATATATATATATATTTATTTATTTATTTATTTATTTTTTGGCTCAGTGCGTATGCACCAACCAGCATGCAGCCTGTTACAGTTGCTCCTGCTTTTTCTCGTTAGTTTAGCTTTTTTTCTTACTTATTCTTTTTTCTTTACTTATACCTTCATCTGTTTTATTATCCCTCCCTCAATCGTGTGGATTGAGAGAGTTTTTGTTCTGCTGGTGGCCGCGGAACTGTTACTTTTATCGAGGAACGGGACCGCGGCACAACTCCTACATACTGCACGGACTGTTTACTCCAGAGATCAGCTGATCGCCCTGATGCCGGCCGGCTCATCGGTCAGACCCACAGACGTACCAGCTGAAATCTGGAGGAAAACACATCGGGGATGCAGGGGTGGAGGACAGAAGAGGAGAAGGAAGGAGACGGTGAGACAGCGGAGGCTCGAAGTGAAACTACATACAGGCCAGAACAAAAAAGTCCCAGAGAAGCTGGTTTATGGGTCTCTCTGCATTCACTCTGGTATTCAGTAATAGAAAAGCTGCTCTGCTGGGTTCAGATTAATGACTAACTCGGATATTGAAGTATATCCCATCATTTCTTTACCTTCAGAAAGTCTCTGTTGCTTTTGCAGTTTGTTTTGGGCGATTTTCCTTTTGCACTGTGGTGTGCTGTGTTACCAGTTTCTGAGCAGAGAGCCCTTCACAGTAGCACTGCACCACTGGTACAAGTCACTTTAGTTTCACCTGTCCCAGTAGTTCTTTTTACCGACCTGTGTGAGAGTAATCAGTGGTTTGCTCCTTGTTGTAAACTAGGCTAAACTTGATTGTAGACTTTGACAGGGACACACCTGCCTCCTCCTGAGTGTTTTTGTCTTGGTTACATGTTATGAAGTGGGTTTTTTTAATCATGGAAATAATTCTGTCATCATGCACTTTGTCTTCTTTCAGGCCTGTTGGTGTTGCTGAGCTGGTCGGTGCATTCATTCTTCTTGTTGAGCCATCTCTTTCCTCTCTGACGCTTTAGGTTTATCCAGGTTTTCCAGCCTAATGATGCCCGCCCTCAGTTGCACTAACATCTCTTTGAGCCTCATATTTAAAATTACATTAAAAAGGCAGTGAAAGGCATAAAACACAGAGTCAATACTTTAAATTAACTTCAGATATTTTGTCTGCTTCCTTTGGCCACCAGGCCTGCACCACTGACAGTTGACTGAACTGCTGTCAGTCCATTGTCCCATACATTTTAAGGCTGTGGGATGTTTATGGAAAGAGCTGCAGTTCTTAAATAAAATATTTTTATAATGTCTTGAATTAAAGCCAAAAGTCTGCACTTCAATGTTTGATTTACAATGTGGTGAAGTTCAGAGGTAAAACTGCAAAAATTGTGTCTTTGTCCCAAACATTATGGAGGCACAGTAGGTGGCTACAGACAAACCATTTGACTGCAATGTTTTAGCTGCAAAGCTAATGTGAAGTTTTTGTAGGCCAGAGCATCGTCTGCTGCCTGACAGTGAACTGCTGCTTTAAACGATGCATAATCAAAGCCATCAGTGGTCTAATGCTCCTTATGTTCTTCTGTGAAGGACTTCACCAGATGAGCATTCTGGTTGTGTAGTGTATGTCTGAGAGGGTGGACTGAGCAAACCTCATTAAAAAACTGCTGTGTTCGATGGAGGATGTGCTTGAGCTCCGTCAGCTCCAGGAAGTTCTTCTTCAGGGCTTCCTGGTTGGTGTTTATCTCTTTTAGTTCATTCTCCAGCTTTTCAAATGTGGCCTGCCAAGCACAACCAACATGCACAGTTAACTGTGAAAATGTTGATATAACATTTTGTACCAACTCAATAAATGCTATGGACAAGAAGGAAACACTGTTATGGAAGTGACTGATTACCTCCAGATCAATCATGTCTCTAGGAAAAGGTACTTCCGGGTTCTCTCCAGTGTCCACTGTTGGGATGTTGGCTTTTTTGATCTCCTTCTCAACAAACCCTGTTCATCAAGGAAACTCAGTAATTACCTCGTTACCACAACAAGGGAACAGAAAGTGAATCAGATTCAGCAGCAGCACTGAGTCGCACTCACTCAGCTTCCTGTCCATCTCCTCACATCTCCTCACTTCGTTCACAAACTTGCGCTGGAACACGTTTACATCTGGATTCAGCTGTTGTTAGAAAAAGACCAGAAAAACATTTTTTATGACAACAATTATTATTGGAATTTGGCATTCACTAAAAGCAATATACACCATGATAATAAAAAATGAATTTTTATTTATCGCCAACATGTGATGTCATATGAAAGATATGAGTAGCCTCTCCACATATCCACTCAGACCTCTTAATGAAGGAGATGCTTTGTGTATCACTGAGATGTGTCAGTCTGGGACCATTTATACTCACATCTCTAAACTGGACCATGCCCAGTTCTCCCAGCTCGCTCACACAGCAGTAGGCTGCCTCTGACTGGAGAAAGAGCTGGGCCAGAGTCATCTCCTCACTTCTGAACAGTTCCCCCATGATGACCGCTGCACTCCACCTCAGCTAGGATAAACAAACTCTGGACCAACGACAGGAAGATTCAATAGCAAGTATACAGTGCACAATAACTATATAATATACCAAATATACCATGGTACCACACCTTTTATACGCTATACAGCATTATACTTTACTGTACTCTTCAGACTTTGCTATAATAAAGCGCAGTATGGTTTCAGGTTTATATGGGCTGCAGTTACTAATTTCAGTGTTTTATCTGTAAAATAATCAACAAATAGTTATTTGTGTCTATAAACTCTGTGTTTTAGCACGGTCTCCTCACGAGAAAGTTCCAGATGAAAACTCTGCACCTGTTCTCTCTGTGTGGGTTTCATCGTGGTACACCAGCTTCCTCCCACACACCAGAGACATAAGACGGAGTATTAGGGCCAAGAAACAAAAATATTGTTGATCATTTTGAGAATAAAGTGGAAAATCATCGAAATGTAGATTTTACAGTTGTTGTTTGTTTGCTACACCCTCTACAAAATGTCTTGTTAGATGATTTAGTGACACTAATGTGATACAACATGCTTGCATGAGGGTGTAACCATCGATAAACTTGCATCTGTCCATTATCAGCTACTTCATCTTGTACAAATGTTTTCAAACCTGAAGAGAAGCTCTCAGGGAGACACTTTAAACTGCACTGTGCTAATGAAAGCCGACCTACAGCGGGAAAAAGTAAAATAAGATAAGTTGACTGTAAAAGCCCCAAATCTCACTGAAACACCACAGACATTAAACACCACACAAACCTCATAAATCGTATAGAGGATGAACACACTGGCAGGAATCTGGTTTTAGCAGGTCTGTCTATGTCTTATTCTTGTACTGTAAGTAAACAGATGATGCTAGAACAGGCTAAAGATGCTAATGCTAAACTGGGATAAATGTGGCTCGTGTGTCAGACCGGCTTTATTGGCACTAGGCCACACGACACACGACAGCGGGCTGGGGTCCACATATCAGGCTGATGAACGGAAAGTCATATAACGAATCACCATGAGTAATAATCATCAACGTCATAAATGTAGTTCCTTTTAGTAATTCGTGCATTAACAGAGGCTAGCACACAGAGCAGCGCATCGCTGACGTCACAGCATCCCTGCTGATGCAGCTCTGCCCTTCACTGCTCAAGGACGCTGCTGGCTCAGGCCTACAGCCCCTTCATTCATACTCATTTTAAATATTCATATCTATAAACCAACAATGTAAACCCGCTGCGTGGCAGGATACCAAGTGCCCCACAGCCTCAGACTCATCCTGTGCCACCTCTATGAGAACACGAATCACTGTTCGTAAAACTAACCTTTAAATAGACCTCACCGCAAACACAGAGGAGCTGCACAACCGCCTCACAGAGGCCTCACAAACGTAGACTGTGGTTCGTAATCCCTAAACATCCATCTCCAAAGTACCTACACTCACCTCACAACCTGCAGCTCGTCAGCCTTCTCTTCACACTTCAGTCTCCTCCTGGATGCTGGATGCGCTGGTCCACAGCGCTGCGTCAAGTTAGATACACTTCAGCAGGAAATATACCCGAAGGGAGGATTTCAAAGTAAAATTACTGTATCGTTATGTCAGAGATTTTTTTTTCGTTTTGACGATGGCCGTAGAAGTGATATTCGAACTTACACATCTCAGATGTGAAGGATGTCCTTCCTACTGCACAAAACACGCTAATACACAAATGGGAAAATCAGTTCAATGGGAATATATTTTGAAAATATTAAAGGTGATTCACTGGCGTTCTGCAGGATACATCCCTTTGATCTATCACAGTGTGTGAGGTCGATTTTGAGGCACTTATTTGGATTCTTACTCCTCAGTCCCATTTGCAGGAGTCCTGTAGCAGATGATACGGGTCCACCGAGCCCTGATCTCAGCATTTTGACGACAGTCAGAGGTTACATGAAGACACAGAAAACACTGAAAGAGATCAAAATCCATCAAGAAAACTTTGAACATTTGAATCTACGCATCATTTTTAGCTCCCAAAACTTTCATGAAGAGCTGCATATCAAGTTCTGATTAAATGATTATCGTGTTCTTACTTGTGCCTATAAGATGTTTATGATACCTCATTTCGTATTACCATCACCTAAAGAGCAAAGCTACCAGAGCCCCTCTTCTTAAGGTCTAACAGATGCTGTGGAATAGTCCACAGCTTGCCAAATGTTGAGTCAGTACTAATGAGAACCTGTAGAAAGTTTCCTATTACGAAAGCCACAGTAGTAGTTTCACCATCTCTCAGTTCCACATGGTGCAGGGTTTAAATCAGGACACTGGGAGGCTGCCAGTGAGCAATTTTGGAGCATGGAATTCCCTTAATGTACATAAATTACCACAGCAGACGACTGCACGGAGCAGCTTTCTGCCTCATTCTAGTGTGCCATGTGTTTTTCATAACGTGTATGCATGCAGTCTCTGCTTTGTAGAAGGCAGCAGTGCCATGGAGATGCCTTTAATAACTAAATATGATTGTATAATTGAAAGATGTTTGTTGGATTTCCACTGATTTAAAATCAGGCTCATTTAAAAATAATATGTAAAAAGATTTAGTTTTTGCAGCTCCTTGGCTGTTATTATGAAGCAGCCCAACTTCATTTAAGTAAACAGCTTTTACCTTTAGGATCGCTGTCATGGCTTAGAGGGCAAAGGTGTCCAGACTACCATTATTAACCTTAACACTCAAAGTTATTGCTTCAGCAAAACTGTCTGTTCTTTACACTGACTGAGTCATAGATATGTACATTTGAGGAAGTTGTGTTGCTAAGATTAGATTAGAAGAGATGAGAAATAATTTATTTATCCCAGAAGCTGGGAAATTATTGTGGCATAACAGTTAAAGCATGAAAAAAAACCTAACTCAATAAGATACAACATCAGAGAACTAAACAGGTCAGATGACAAAAGCAAAAATAAAATACAGTAAAAAAGGAGTTTAAGTGAAGTATCTTAAATATGCAAAAGAAAATTAAATCTGAAATAAGTGCAGGTGTTGTTGTACGACATGGTAAAGTTTTCCTGATGCTGTCCTTGTGGCAGTGCAGCAGAGGTGTTAAGGATCCATTAATCATTCACAGCCACAGTCATTTGGATGAGAACTCCATCAGCCCAAACAGTGCTTTGACTTAAACTGGATTCAGACACTAACAGCAAGTAATGGACTCATTGTAACAGCTAGCAGGTCAATATTTAGACCACAAAAGGCCTCCTTTGCAGTAACATGTCTACATTTCTTCTTACCGTGTAGATCACTCACTGCAATGAGACACGTGCCACAGACTGACAGTATCTGGTCTCTGAGCAGTTTGTGTTTGCATGTAAACACTCGACTCTTTCTCTGTAGCTTTAAATGAAGTTTACAGAAACTCGGGAAACACAGCAGTTTCTGGGTTGAACGCACTGCTGGGGTAGTTTTTTCATGGCAGGTGGGCATGTTAGAATCCTGTTCCATGTATGCCATGGGGAAGGAACTGGAGAACAGCGATTTCCAGACAGAGCTGATCAGCTGATCACTCCATGGCTCTGAGAACAAAAACAAAGACATAATCTACAAAGACAGTATCCCATAAGGAGACTGCTCTCCAGCAGGTCATGGCTCACTGGAACTCCATCAGTAAGGACACGGTGATCCTGGAGACGAGTCATCCGGCAATACATGGACATGAAAATGAAGTGAGACTTGGAGGTGTTTTTGCTACTTTATAGCGCCAAATCAAAACAACAGTTACCTCAAGGCACTTCATATTGTAAGATGAAGACCCTACAATAATACAGAGAACAATCAGATGACCCCCTGTGAGTATCACTTGGCAACAGAGGGAAGGAAAAACTCCCTTTGAACAGGAAGAAAGCTCCTGCAGAACCAGGCCCATCTACATTGACCAGTTAGGGGTTAGGGGAGGAAGACAGGAAGAGAACCAGAGATTAATAATAACTAATGATTAGATGTAGGGTGGTGTATAAACACAGGCGTAAAAAAGGTGAGTGAAGAAGAAATGCTCAGTGCATCATGGGAAACCTCCAGCAGTCTAGGCTGCCATCCTGATAATAATGAATTACAGTAGTCCAGCCTACAAGTAATAAATGCATGAACTAGTTTGTCAGCATCACTCTGAGACAGGATGTTCCTAATTTTAGAGATCCTGGAAGAAAATGGAAAAAAACAGTCCTACATATCCGCGTTGAAGGACATCCTGAATATGTAAGAATGTTTTTCCAGTTTTATTGGTTCATAATGTGAATAATCCTGCTGAGCTGACCCAGTGATTCAGATGCAGCACACCTGAGAAGGCCAATCCCCAGTGTATTATAAAGCAACTCTGACTGAACCTCCAGGGCTCCTTCTGTGGCTCCTTATGCTTCCTTGGTTGATCCAGAACTTGGTTTTGTCTTGATATGGTGCATTCTGCCATGGCTGCCGTACCATTTGATCTGTTTTGGGATTTCTTTACTTTATTCCATTAAAATATCTTTTTAAGCCTGTGTGTGGTCTCCCTCTTCCTTGTCACATCCTTTGAGCCAGGTTGTGACCTTTGGTTAGATAAATAAATAAAATAAAGTTGAAGGATGTTTAAACCGATTACCTCCTGTCACAAATTACATGAAAGTGCTTGAAATGAGGAGGATTTACCAACTTGCAACCTGACTTTCATAATATTTACTTGAGATATGTTCGATATGCAACTTTTATGGCATATGATATATGACTTTCTGGTTAGTAAAGACATCATAAATTTCCTCCAGAGCACCTCATGGTAGTTTTCTTTTTTGTGGAGAGAAGTTTATACTTTATAAAAGTCACTTGTAGAAAGAAATGTCCTTGGAGCCAACTGCTGGCGTTGCCTTAAGCCTCAGTCTAAAAACTGTTGGTGTGAACTTGTGCTGCAGTCTAAACAAGGTCTTAACTGAACCCCAAAAGGACTCAAGGCTTCATTCCTGATCGCTAAGATTTGTTGTGTCCTTTATGGCATTACAAACACTGTTTGATTGGTAAGCTGTTGTTGAAAACTTTGGGACAACTTACCCTAATAATATTAAATGTTAGACTTTAGAACTGTAAGCTATTAGCTTTTCCAAGCCCCTTTCTATTCCTTGTGTTTTTCATCCACTCTAAATCCACTACTGCTTTCCATGTTGTGGAGGGTAGGGAGAAAGGAATGGAAACAAGAATAGCTCCAGCTTGGCATTCCTCCTTCGGCTGTGCCTCAGCTTGTATACGAGCAGATCAGTGCAGTTCGGCTAAGTATTTCAGCCATGCTGATGGGACAAGACTAGACCATGTGGGTGTGCCATTGAGTCATGAGGGGCTGGACTTAGGTGGAGTCATACTGAAATTTGTAAATTTAGGGAGGAGATAAAGGAGGGGTGTGAGGAGAGGAGGAGAGCCCAGTGGAAAAAAGGGAGGGTGGGTTGGAAAAAAAAAAGCGCTGCCGGCTGTAGCTTGACTGGAGGATCTCTCTGCCTGCTGTGCCATTTACATCCTAACGCTCATGTGGTCACATCCAGCATCGCTTGGCTTCCCCTGATCACTGGCCTTACTCCAGGAGCTTCAGACAGAACGGACAGATAGCTGAGAAAGACAGGCTCTATGTATGTGTGCTGGAGAGAGATTAGAGAGTTTATAAATAGGAAATAAAAAAGCAGAGGACTGCAAAACAGAGTAGAGGAAGACGCAGGTGGGAAGATAAGGCGTGAGAAAGTAATCCAGAAGAAACTGTGGTGAAAAAGGTTGATTACACTTTATAAAATCTACCGACATGGCAGCCGTCGAAGCACTGGAATCCTCAAGTGCCCAGCTGGAGCCTCAAACTCTCACTGAGATCTCTGATGATGAGGTTAACCTTCCACCTTCAGATGATGAAGACAACGCCCTTGCCGCAGCCAAGAAAGAGCTGTCCACAATGGGCACAGAAGGGGACGCCACCGAGGACAAAGATGATGCTGTTAAAGCTGATCCACAGGTTAATGGGGTCATGGTGCTCTCATTGCTTGACAAGATCATTGGGGCAGTGGACCAGATCCAGCAGACCCAGAGTGGGCTGGAGGCCAGGCAGCAGGAGATGGAGCGTACGGTGACCAGCATCCAAGGCGAGCTCACAAAACTCACCAAGAGCCACAGCACCACGTCCAACAGTGTCAACAAGATGATGGAAAAGGTGCGCAAGGTGAGCGTCAATGTCAAGACTGTGCGAGCCACGCTGGAGAAGCAAGGAGGACAGATCAAGAAGCTGGAGAACAACGAGGCAGAGCTGCTCAAGAGACGCAACTTCAAAGTTATGATTTATCAGGTGGGAGAGTGTTTGTGTGTATCAGTATTTGTTAGTCAGTTTGATGTACAGTGTAATAGCACAGTGGAAGCATGTGAAACCTTAAGAGAGATGGGTGTGGTTCATGGATGAACCGAATAACTGAGGAGGGTTTTGGTTTGTGAGTGCAACTCCAGGGGTCATATCACTGAAAACTCCTACAAAGGTGGTTTAGTCTGGTAAAGATGTTGCTGAGATGCTGAGGATTTCAGGGAGTGGTTCCAGTTCTTACTGGAAGCTGCTTTCACCCTGAGTACTACAGACATACCAGTAAGACTTTTCTCTGGACAGATGATAAGAAAGAAATGAAAGTCTGACTTTTGAATTACTCTGACTTTGCGATGTCAGTCAAAATATTCACTTAAGATGGACAAAAAATGCAATTTGTTGTATAAACGCGTCCTCGACTGGGTTGGGATCAACTTTCCAACGCTTGTCTGTTGTATTTCAAACACCACCCTGATCATCTGCAGACTTTTAATTTCCTGAACAACAAAAAATTGTCTTTTATCAAAAACGTTGCATTTCTGCATGGAAATAAAAGCAGAGAACTGTAATTATTAAGACTACCAGCCTCTGCAAAAGGAGCGAAATGCATTTGGAACTGCATTATAGTGAAGCGATCAACAAACCAATGACAGTATTAGACTAAGAAGGAGGATGTGATGAACAGCAAACAAGAGTTTGTAAATCATGTACCACTGACTCCAATAATAAAAGTATGAGCCAACAGAACTTGTCAACTCGTTGAAACAAATCTAGACCGATGGTAACAATTACTGGACTCACACTTATTTATCAGAAAACACAGCTTCCTCTCTTTCTCCAATTTATGATACATTTCCTGAGTTCACCCGAGGTCTTATCATTAATGTCCTTTCTACTGGCATTAAGTTATTAGACAACACACGGAAGCAGAGATCATGGCTATGTGTGTGTGTCTGAGACTGTCAGAACGTTTCTCTGCAACTCTACCTGCTCAACGCCACAACTACAGCGGCTAAAATGAATGTTCAGTTTCAGTTTCCAGTACAGGTGGCCTCCAGATATCTCCTCCATAGCATGCTGTATGTAGGACAAAGAACCCGAGCCTTCACCTGCTGGCAGCCAGAAGTCATACGAAATCGGTTCAGAAAGTCATTTCACTCTTTCCTCACTTTTTTCTAAAAAGATGGAAAATACCACAAGCATGCTTCAGGTCCTGTTTAAAGTACAGGATTGCGGGCAGATGTTTCTTTTAAGAAGACACAGAGCACGTTTTTTTCTTTGAGGGGAGCTGAGGAGAGCCCTGTTTCTTTTTTTAGCTTGAGAGGCTGCACTGTGATGTGTAATAGCTTGCAGCTTTTTGCACAGTGGCGCGAGAACATTCAGAGTTTCCACCCTTGAGTCAGACATTGTGGCTTGGACCGACCTCACTCTCTCTGTTTCCCTCAGTCAAATGAGGGCTCCATCTTAGGCGTTCCTGCCTGACTGCGCATGGTTGGGCTTCAACTGTGCTAACAAACTTACACAATGCATTTGGCCTCTGTGCCTCGGTATACGAGTATAAGAGTTTTTTTAACAATCAGCAGATGAGCAGGGCAGAACTCTGAGTGAAAAACAAACTTATCTTCTCATCACATATGAAGGAATTCAATGACTGAACTGTTTCTCAATCTGAGAAGATCGTAAATCTACATTTTAATTAGTCCCCGATAAATTGTTGAAGTTGAGGGCTGAAAGCTTCCAAAACAGTCTGTTTGGAATATCAGAGGTTGGGATTTTGCTAACGTTAGCCAAGCGCTCTGCCCCTGTGGCGAGAGAAACTCCCCCTGAAATGCCTATCACCAGCTCCCTCGCTAACTCAAAACACTGGCTTTGGTTACGGTTGCCAACTATGACATAACATCAGATTCATCTTCATTAAAAAAGCAAACCCACAATGTGTTGTTCTGTTTTCAGTTTTCTCTGCTCCTCTGTTGCCCTTTCAGGGCAGATTCTTTTTAGAAATCAGACAGTAAATACTTGGCCAACACCCCAGCATGGGACACACTGATACTTGGAATCATTAGCACTGTCAACTTCTTCGTTCAGTCTGAATACAGAGGGCAAACAGATTGGTCCATCGTGTGAAGAGCGTCACCGATCCCCAGACACGATTCTTCAGGTCTCCTGGTGGGATACCAACACTGTTCTTCCAAAACGTATTCGCTCATTCAGTGTTTTGATTAAGGTGCTGTCTAACATGTAGATCAAAGATCTCTTGTAGGAGCTGAGGGCACCGTCATCCTGGAGGTGACCAGACATATTCTAAAATGTTCTTTATTGTGGGGCACGGTGGTTAGCACTGTTGCCGCACAGCAAGAAGGTCCTGAGTTCAATTCCACCATCAGGTCTTTCTGTGTGGAGTTTGCATGTTCTCCCCGTGTTTGCCTGGGTTCCCTCCGGGTACTCCGGCTTCTTCCCACCATCCAAAGACATGCAGTTTGTGGGGATAGGTTAATTGATTAATCCAAATTGCCCATAGGTGTGAATGCGGGAGTGAATGTGAGCGCGAATGGTTGTCTGTCTCTATGTGTTAGCCCTGCGACAGACTGGCGACCTGTCCAGGGGGTACCCCGCCTCTTGCCCTATGACAGCTGGGATAGGCTCCAGCCCCCCCCGTGACCCTGAAAAGGATAAGCGGAAGCGAATGGATGGTTCTTTATTGTGTATGGTCTTTTGAAATTGAAATAGAAATGCATTCTACCTGAGCACCCAAAGTGCTTTATACAACTTGCCTCATTCACACAGGCACTTTTTTTCCTATCTAACGTTCACACACTGACAGATGCATCAGAGAGCTACTTGGGGTTAGGATCTTGCCCAAGGTGAGATAATCTGGCATGCCAGGGATCAAACCACCAACCTTCCCGTTAGACCCGCTCTACCTCCTGAGCTATAGCTCATCCTATATCACAGCATAACAACATGTAAAAGTCTACAATACTGATGGCTGTTCAGAAATATGTGCTAAACATGGTTTCTGTGGGTTTACCAGCATGAGGGTAACACATGGAACATGCACCACATTTTAGCATCATCATGAGCTTTATAAGATGCTGCTGTTCAAAACAGTATACAGCCACGAGGCATAAGGTATAAGCAGTACACAGTATACTAACACAATTAGTATTCATTTACAGGGCTTTACTGCATCTGTATGGGTGCTAAGAATATATTTTCACAGCTTGGATTGCTTCATATGCTGGGTTGACATTTTATTACAAAATCAAAATGTAGTGGTCTAACCCCCGAGGCTTTGAGTGTATTTGCATCCTAGAAACACACACAGTTGTGTGATGATCTGGGATGTCTCTCAGATATTTCCCACTTTTCAGTCAGACACACTGACTTGGGCTTGTGCTGCTGGTACCCTGAGGAAAGGCCCTTGCCTGGTACTCTGCTGATAATAAAAGCACACTTACTGTTACAGGGGGCCGGCTCACACAGTGAGGAAACGGCACGAGGGCTTTGCAGTGAAGCACAGGGGGCCTAATCTGTGCTTTAGTCTCGTGCTGTTCACCTGGCAGTCCCTGCTAGGCCTCCTTCACAAGCTGAGATTGATATAAATGATGACTTCATCATGAGTGAAGACTGTCATTGACTTCAGATGTCATAGATATGTATGCTTGCAGTTTAATATATATGTAAATGCACCCTGAAGACTTGGTAATAATCACACAGGATATCAAGATTATGTCTCTCCTGGGTTTTTATGACCTCAGTCATATTACATTATATTTCAATTTACAACCAGTGATTACAGCCAATCAACAGTAATGCTGGCATGTCTGACCAGCCAAGGCTGGTACAATGTGTAAGTGGAAACTAATCAGAGGGCATTCTGTCAGCACATGATCTGGAAGCAACTGTCTCCCTGTTAGCATGAACAGCAGTTCTTCTCTGCTGTGTGTGTTTGTGTCAGCGTGTGTGCATTTGGCTCATTTGAGCCTGCTTGTCCAGCAAGCCTGAGATTTACTCTCTTACATCTGTGTTCAGTTCCTTGACAGCTGAGGCCATATGCTGCCAGAGACGAGAGCTTACTGCACTCAGTGAGGATCCAGCATGGAATGTGATAGTCTACACCACAGTGTGTGAGAGTGCTAAAATGCGAGGTGCACTAATAAGTGTTTGAATATGTGTAACTTTAAAGAGTTTACACGCAGTGAAAATGATCACCTCTCGTGTTTTGGTTTCCTGGCTCGTTTCTTTAAACTCAGCCACCAGGTTTTGGGATGCAGCTGACCACAGAAAACATCAACACAGCTCACTGTGCTCTACTTTCCCACCACCACGAAAGTACACAGCATGTTTTTTCTTAGTCGAGATCACTTCTTCTTACATTTCACATCACTCTGGGTACACCTTCAACAAAGTCTTTCTACAAGCTCCTCTCATCACTCTAACTCTACTCTGCTGTCTTGGGAATGGCTTACATAGGAGATTATTTTTGATACATTATAGAAATGAACTGTAATCATTAGTCAGATTTGTCTATTTTTTTCTGATTTGGCTACTTAAAGTGACCACAGGCAGCAAGATTGTGGTGACTTTAAACTTTTCTCAAATTCGAGGGCAGCCAGTGAGAATAGTGTAAATACTGTTTATTGACATGTGAGCTGGTAGTAAGAGTATTAGATGGCAACCAGAGCCTGGAATATCTGCTAGTGACAGCAACACAGTGATGTGCTGTGTGGACGCAGCTTTAGTTTATTATCTTGTTGCTGAAGATGTCCATGCTGTCACACTTAGACACACCATCAGCTCCACTGACCTACAAAAAATAACCTGACAGCAAATCAGTAGCTAAAAAATTGTGCACCCACTGATTACTGATTACTTTGCCTTGCTAATAGCCGGTTCTTGTGTGAAGTTTAACTTTTGCAGTTTTTTAAAAGCTCAGTGGGACGTCTCTCATGTTCAGGTCGTTGTGCGAGGCGGTGAGTGAGGAGTTAAGCTTGTTTCCATTTTTGAACATAGCACTCATTTGTGTACTGAGCAGAACCATGAATGCCTTTAAGGACAGACTGTTTTATATAGTTCAGTGTGATGACGTTTAGTTTAAACCTGAACACATGTTGCTCTTTGACCTGAAGCTACCTGGTGCCAGTTAATGATAACCAGGAAAATGCCTGCTGGTTTTTTCTATCCCTGCACTTTAACGCAGTCTAAGTCCGCTACAACACCAACAATAAAGACTGTGGGCCCAGAGAAATGTTCAGTGAGAGTACGTAGCAGGTTGGCCTGATGGGCTTCATTCCAACACTGTAAGGAGGGTGGAATGATAAATAGCATGTGCAAGAGTGAGAGGGAAAGATAAACTGGAAGAAGAGGAGGTGTGCATCCATACCTCCTCTTCTTAAGGGAGTGAATGGGTGTGTTACGATGAAGAGCAGGGATCATATTTAAACAGCTGATTCATAGCACAGGCATCCCCTATTCTCCATTCTGACCTCCACTCCTCCTGATGTGGAACCAGTCACAGGCCCATTCCTCCACCTCCCTAGCTCCTCCGGCCACCCTCACTTCACCCTGCGTCACACCCCATTCCAACTCTCTTACTTTTTCTGTTTCTCTCACTTCTGTCATTCAGATTAGTTCTTCTGATGAATAAAGCCCTCTTATTTAGTCCTAAACATTCAATATTCAAAGCTAATGGTGGGAATGACAAATAATTCTGAAATACTATATGTGGAGGTTTTAACATGACTACAATCTCTAGCTTCAACATTTAAAATCCAGCCTAAAGGTTCTAGTCTACAAACTAAATCAAGAAGCGCCACTGTGGTTTTTTTATTACAGGATATTAATAAATGCAGTTTATACAAAGTAGCTCTCCAGGTGTTTAAAGAGTATATATGTGTTTGACTGTGGGTGGGTGTTGCAAGGATGGAGCTTTATGGCATGTG